>PVKS010033660.1:0-21513 GCA_004027875.1 Aplodontia rufa | reverse complement strand
GATAAGGTGTAATGTCATACAACCTAAGGCATTTGTAGAGATGTATTGGGAAGGGGGGGTAAGGGTGGACAATGAGGGGGGAGTCTTGGGGGTAAATATAATTTTCAGAATTACATATATATATATAATTTCATTAGAAGCTTGTTTGATTGTTCAACAAATAAATTTCTGAATTAAAAATAAAGAAAAATAGGAAATCCTGTAATTTCTGACAACACATATGAACCTGGAGGACATTATGCCAAGTGAAATAGGCCAGGCACAGAAAGACAAACAGTGCATGACTCTGCTTATAGATGGAACCAAAACCAGTTGAACTCACAGAAGTGGAGAATAGAATGGTAGCTACAAGGAGCGGGCTGGTGGAGGAGAAATAGGGAAATGATGTTCAAAGGATATAAAATTTCCATTAGATGGAATACATCATGAAGATCTATTGCACAACATGATGACTATATTTCATAACAACTTATGTACTTGAAAATTGCTGAGAGTAGATTTTGACCTTACTATGCACAAAACTAAGTATGTGAGGTAACAGATATGTTAAGAGCTTGATCTAATCATTCCACTATGTATATACATATATATATGTGTGTATATGTATTTCAGAATATAATATAAACCATAAATATGTACATTTTTGTTATTTATTCAGTTTGGTATTGGGGATTGAACACAAAGGCACTTAACCACTAAGCCACATTCCCAGCGCTTTTTATTTTTTATTTTGAGTCAGGGTCTCACTAAGTTGCTGAGGGCCTCATTAAGTTGCTGAAGTTGGCTTTGAATTTGCAATCCTCCTCCCTCAGCCTCCTGAGTCTCTGGGCTTGCCAGTGTGTGCCACCATGCCCTGCTTGTTATTTATTTGTTTGTTTGTTTATTTATTAGAGGGGGGGAGAGAGAGAGTGAAAGAATTGACTTCATTTATCTTTCCATCTGGCCTTTGTTTCTCTGACACTTAGTTGTGCATGTGGTGCTGCGGTTTGAACCTGGGTCCTCATGTCCTCATGCATTCCAGACAAGTTCTCCAATCCCTGAGCCACCACTCTTAGCTCCAATCTGTTATTATTATTATTATTATTTTTTTTTAGAGAAGTGTGATGAACAGATGAACAGAATGAATGAGAGGTCAAATCACTTTGGTAGCTGGTCAGACATCCTTCAATTACAACAGGTGTTGATAAACAGACTCTTCTTTCCAAATACAGCAGCACTTAGTATTTCTAAGACTCTTTAAGCCGGTTTAATAGGATTTGACAGGCAAGGTCACATCTCCTGAGTTGATCCCGATCCCATCCGGTGTAATGGAGGACTGTACTTAAACATTCTGTGCCTCAGTTTCCTTATTTACAAAATGGGATAATAGTGGAACTCTAGGCAGGTTGTGAGGACTTCAGTTCATCGTACAGGAGAAAGCACAGAACAGTGACAATGAAGGAAAAACACTGGAGGGGTGGCCTTTGTCACTGAGAAGTGGTTATGCAAGGGTAGCCTTGCTTTATGGTCAGACTGTTGTTAGAAATCAAACGTGTGCTTGGAACTAGGTGGCCAAAGCAAATTTTACTTCTGACGGAAGGGTGTGCTACAGAGACTGGCCAGCAAGGGTGCCTGGGCAGGCAGTTTGCCTTCTCAAATCCTTCACCTGACCCAGCGCTGCCCCTAGCTCTGACTAGGGGAGTTTAGGGTTACAATCTGTGTGATTGGCTAATTTTAAAATTGGAGGAGGGGGCAAAAGGAAGGGTTATAATTAAAATGGCTATAGTTTGACCCAATTAAGTCTATATTCTGGAAACGGACCATAGGACTTTCTATTTCTCACACTGCTAACTGAAATTAAGGGGTTCTTAGTGAATTTATATTACATCTAGTTTTTTAAAAATTATTATTCAAAGTCCCATAGGTTCAGATCAGTAAATTTGCTGATTATGAAAGTATGTTTTCTTCATTCAGGGGATGAGTTATCCAGGGGAGTTGGAAAAAAGCCTAGACGTGGTGACTACACTTGGTTTTTAACTCTAAAAAGCCACATAAAATGATCGAATTTTGGTTTTCAGGTCAGGGAGCCAAAGTATGAAAGAGGACATCTGTGTCCTCCAGATGCCTCATCCAGAGGCGTGTGGGGTGCTGAGAACAGTGAAGATCTAGAAGCAGTGTGGTTTCAGGAGCATGTTGCAGGGGATGAAGAACCCCTTTCCAGCCCCAGAGAGCCTGGTCTTGGCTTCTGCATCATTTTCTGTAAAAGGAGTTACAAGCTCAGACGTCTGGAGGGGTGAGGTAGATGGCGGGGACTGTCCCCAATGGCAGAGCATATGCCCCTTTAGTGTCAACCAGTTGTTCCCTATTGGAATTCTGACCTGGTGTCCCAAAAGTTCTGATTTTTTTTCAAGTAACAAAACTTTAAAGTTTTATACACTATCTTTCAATTTTAATGAGTTTGGAACTGATTTAGGATTTACAGTACTGCATATCCCAAGTAAATCTATGTTTAGATTAGATGCAGGCTGAAAGTCCCCCAGTTTGTATACTTTGCAATGGAAATAAAATATTATATTTAATATAATCCTTCCTTGGAAGATTTATATCCTGAAAGAAGAAAGTATACTTTAATATATAATATGTTGAAGGTAGGCAGGTAGTTTTACTAGAACTGTTACATGTACTTTCAATTATTCAGAGAATATCTACTGTGAATTAGCACATAATATAATTCACATTTTCTCTTTAGAGGGAGCAGTTGATACACGTAAAACCTGGCCAAGAGTAGCAAATTGCCAGTCTGTAAAATATTTGTAATATCTATCTTTTACCTTGTAAATTTTATTAATTCAATGATGATCACTTTACATTTGGTTCTTTTGTTCTATCATTTTTAATTGACAGTATCACCTTCTAAAGAATTTTAATTCTATGGATTGGAGTCTTGAATTCCACTGGCTTGGATGAATATACTGTTGCCTTAATAAGACATAGTTGATTGAATTACTGAATGATTGTTTCAGCAGACAGTTATTTGGCTTTTGCTGTAAAATTTCCTAAGTTTCATTACTTGGAAAACTTAAAAGAGCTTAAAATTTTTCTGTACAGGCACGTGTGCATCTAGAATTGCTTGTCGTCAAACCTCTGAAGGACCAGACATACTCCCTTCCTGTTTAAGCAATCCTGCCTCTTTGCACATTAATGCGTTATCCTCTTTTTTGGTCTTATGACTTCTAGATAAAGTTATCTGGATACCCAATCAGCCTTGCCTCCACTTTTGACACCACCAACTCCAGAGCATATCTATGCTGCTTATGAATACCTAAGAAGTCCAAATGTGTGTAACAAGTCCCTCCTAACCTTTCTTCATTCTGAGCCACCCCACAGCATCTCATAGCCTGCAGTCTCTCTAAGTGCAAAGAATAATATATGCAACTTAGCTCTTTTATAGCCTGTTCTCATTGACCTGTTGATGAAGGTATTGATACCTTTCCAAGACTTTTTTTCCCCCGATAGACATAGTCTTACAATTAGGAGGGGGTTCATCATCAAACAATCAAGAACAGCAGTGTAATGACAATACTGGTGCCAGACCATGGTTCCCCCACTTTGGGTTCCCCATGGTTCCATGTTTCACTTTACTTAAGCCCCAAGTTAACTGGACTACTCATGGAAGTTGGAGGTTCCCTTCAGATTGCATTCACCCATACTACCTCTCTCTGGTCACCTTGATGTCCTTCCTATTCCCTTCCCTACTCCCACCCCCAGGAATCTTAGCACAATTCCCCATGATCATGAAAGAATTCATACATGTTGAGTTAATTGTTAGGTTGACCATCTAACAATCTGTTTCTGCTTATATTGTAGCTTCCACAAATGAGAGAAAACATTTAGCCCTTGAGTCTCAGAATTTGGGATACTTTACTTAGCAAAATCTTTTCCATTTCCATCCATTTGGCTGCAAATGCCATAATATCACTTTCTCTAATAGCCAAGTAGTATTCCATTGTATATATGTACCACAGTTTTTGGAACCATTCATCAAGTGAGGGGCATCTGGGTTGGTTCCATAATTTAGCTGTAGTAAATTGGGCTGCTATAAACATCGATGAAGCTGTATCTCTATAGTCTTTCCAAGACTTTTGATATTATTAGGTAGTTGTATACTTTTTAGTATTTGTAAAAATTAAAGGTAGCAAGGCCTTTCATAAGAGATAAGTTTATAAGGAAGGAAGGATGATGATAAAAACAGAATGATCCACGTAAGTACAAGCCATTAAGCAAATAGTCTCCCTTGGAAGGTTATGTTATCTGCTGTGCCTTTAGTGTCTGGAAAAGCCAATAAGTCAGTGTAGGCAGATTTGCAGGCATAGTTTGATTTGTGTTGCAGATAGGAGAAAGAGGTGACCCTTTGAAACATGCTTAGAAAAAGTTCTTTCTAAAAGCTATCGATTGCACTGATTACAATCACAGCAGGTTTCAACCTGCTATCCAAGTCTGGAACTTTAGACAAGTTAAAATCAACAAGCATTCGGTGATCAAGTTTCATTTAATTAGAGTTTGCTGCCAAGTCATGGTTTCGAGGCCAGCTTCCATGCCAGGTGCCTTTCAACAGTGGGCCAGCTGCGCTGGGGAGAATCTGCAAGGATACGCTGCCCTTTTGCCAGTATCAGTCTTACTCCAAATCCCAGAGGCTTACCCTGAGATAAGTTATCTCTGCACTTCTGGAAAACAGAATGCTTTGCTGCTAATGCATAAGGGCAAAGCAAGGATAAAGATTGTGGAAGTAGGAAATCCAGTTTGGTAAGCTTTTCCCCAAAGGAAGACAAAATCATTTGTCCAGTCATTTATCAGGAAGGTGGGAGACAAAGAAAGAAAAAAGAAAAGAAAGAAAAAAAGAGGGTCGAGGAGGTGGGGAAGGAAGGTTTTACTTTCTCAGATCACTTTTCTAGGAAGCACTGCTGTCTCCTGTTGTAAGGCAAACTTGAAGCTTTTCCTTGCTGGCTTTATTATGTCATTGAATTAATAATGTTGTAAAGACTAGATCAGAAGTCAATTTGGCAGCTGTGCCTTTGGGGAAATTTTTGGGAGAGTGACCTTCCATTTCTAATAAGCATGTTATTACATTGAGAATTAAATTACTGAGAGCCACACTACTCTCTTGAATTTGCTATTAGCTATTTTTCCCTTTATTTTTAATGAACTAGAACGAGTTGAAGCCAGTTGTTTCTAGCAGTACATAGTTAGAAAGGCACCCTGGATCTTTTACCATCAGACCCTTTATTTTGTATAACTTGAGCTCTTGTAAATGTTAGAATTTGTAAAAGTCTTCTACAAAGTATCCATTTCTTTATACAAGTGGAGAAATAGTTACATTGTATTCACCTTTTTATATCTGGATGTCTCATGCTTGTTTTCTCTCTCAAAGTAAAATGATATCTTTTTTGTGATTCTAAAATTCATAAGGGTCAGAAGGTCCCACAGCTCTGAGTTCTAACAACAGACCTGGGAAGAGGATTTAACTCATCCATATCAGGACCCATTTGAAAACACCCAGCTTGAAGGTGCTGGGCTGAATTAAACTACTAGAAACACAGAAGCAACTGAGAAATAAACTTCCTAGCAAGTTGGCTGTATTTTAATATCTAACAACACTTCCAAATCAGGCAGAAGAACTTTTTATGAATAATATTGGCGTGGAAAGAAGGCAATTTGGAGTAAAAAATTTAGATTCCCCAACATCAGATGAAAACAGATAAAGAAAAATAAAGGATATTGCAACTTAACTAAAAATGACAAATTATCAAATTATAAAAACTATAGTGGGAATAAAGGGATCATGTTCGAAGCAATGAACCAACTCAGAAAGCTACAATATTCGCTTATTTTTTCAGTAAGACCTCCTTGAGAGTAGGGCCTGATGAGTAATCTTTTAGTTTCTGGCATCTCGTACACCTACTTAGTACAATCCCACACACTTGCTCTAAGGTAGGTTAATGAGTGGTGTAAATGGAAATGTACCAGCATATGTGGATACGTAAGAGAATGTACAAAAATCAAACTGAATGTGATAGAATGGTTATGTTGTAGACACTTGATTGGAAAAATCCTTTTAGCTTATTTTCATCACAGTTGGGGGGAAAAACAAACTTACAGCAAATGATTATGTATGCTTTTAGCTTCTTTAAAAGTCTTTGACCCAGAAATAGATGTATGACTTTGCTCTACATTTCTCAGGTTGATGACAATGATGTCATTATCACCACAGACCAGGTTTGTTGAGTGCTTATCATGTGCTGGCTGTTTTTAAAATAATGAGCTTTGGGGGCTGGAGCGGTGGCTCAGCAGTTACTGCGCTTGCCTTGCATGTGTGAGTACGCGAGTTCAAACCCCAGCACAACAAAATCTCGGAGTAACGAAGGCCACAGGAAAAGCTAAATAAAGTTGATTCTTTCTTTCTTTCTCTATCTCTCACTCACTGTCCCTCTCTCTCTTTATTAAAAAAAAATGAATTTTTAGTTCTTTTAACTATTGAATGGGATGGATTTGCATTATTTAAATATATTTTAATAATAAATCTATGGCGACAGCTATTATGTGTGCATACTTGAATGTAGTTGTGAGTAGCAGGGTCAATTTTATGTGTGGATCTAGTGTTTGAGTCTTCTATGGCAATGTGAATCTGAAGGATATTGTGATTCACAGGTTCTCTGACTTAGGGACACAGGCTGACCTACCTCTCAGAGACCAACCATCAGAGCCATTTGTTCCACCCTTCTTTGTCCAAAATACCTGTCATTGCCTATGTCTAACTACACCAAGTCTAGGAGTATATATTGACTTAAAGGAAAGGTGGTATTAAAGATCCAAATTATTTTTCTACTTGGACCTCTGTTGTTTTTTTGATAATCATTCATTTACTATACCAATTTATTGGTCTATTAATTGTTCTCTTAGTCCTGGTTAGATTAGCTACACTGCTTTTAGTTTTAATTTATTATTATATAAGTATAGAGCATGGTGAGAAGCCCAAGAATTATCTTTTCTTTTTCCTTTTGCTTATTAACTGGGTTATCTTAATTTTACACCAAAACACAAATGTTGTAAATAAAGAGAGATAGAATGATTACAAACTTAAAGAGCAAAATCATTTGCATATCTCTGGAGAGACCCTCTTTGCTTATATCACTGGGTAAAGTAAATGGTAAAATAAGAGAGTGTACAAACATAAAAGTAAATGTGCTTGAATGATTGCATTGTAGATACCTGCTTAGAAAAATACGTTTAGCACATTTTCATCATAGCTGGGGGATGGGAGATCTAAAATCTGATTCACAAAGGGTCTGACCTGCCCACATTGCCTCTTTCTAATACCTCCATGTGCATTAAACCCTGATTCAATGCATTAATAAGTAAATTTGTTGTTTACATACAAGTATTTCAAAAAAAAGATATCTGATTGAAATGTGGGCGGAAAGGATAAGATGCCATTCGAAGTGATTGTGTGAAACTGATTTGATGAAATCATTCATTTGGGGACACATGATAGGAACCAGTGAGAACAAAGAGGATTTTATGCATTGAAGAGTTTTGTTTCCCAGGACTTTAGCAGCAGCATCAGGTAGCGATTAAGTTAAGAATTCAGAAGTCAGACTGCCTGGATTTGAATCCTGGTTGTACCGTTTCCAAGCTCTCTGGCTAGGGGGTAAATTGCCTAAGCTTTCTAGGCCTAGGATTCCCATCTGTAGAACGGTGTTCATAATAACACCTATCTTGTGGATTACTGTGGCGAGTGCCCATGTCTTAGCAGAGTGGATTGCAAGCTGTAAGCATTGTGACATACATTTGCTTTCATTATTTGCTGTGATTAGTACCAAAGGCTAACGAGGCCACAGAGGACGCTCACAGATCAGAAATTAAATTACTTTGAGGGCTGACCACTTAGCAAAGTTTTACAGGCTCCTCAAGATGACTTCCCCACTTTTTAGAAAGAAAGAAAATTCATCAGCTAAGCATGTAATTGATTTATGCCTAAATGTCAACTGGGTGCCTGATTATTGCTGTAGTTTTACCTAGTGAATATTTTCTTTCTTGATTTTATCAAACAAGGGAGAGCTCTTACTCATTTTTTGATTATTTGGTATACAAATAAGAATGTTCTTGAAGTACTCTGTGTGGCTGACAAAATCCTGACGGCAAATTAGCAGTGAGCCACTCCAGATTGAAGCAATTATTCAGTTAAGCAGGAGTTCACAATCACTGGGTCTAAAGTGAATTAGTGATGATTAGCGATTAATCTGGGGGCAAAATGAGACCTTGGCAGAAAATCATACTCTCTGGGATACCTGTGTGAAATTGTCTTTAGGTTGTAAGTGGTCCCTGAAATGATTAGCTGGGGGATCTGAGATGCTGCACTGAACGGTTTGAAGAAGCCAGGTACTGTGCCGAAGTTATCTTTGGGTAAACTCTCATATTTGCATTTGGCATCCTTGGATGGCATAGAAGAAAATCCTTATGTGCAGATTTTAGCCCCTTTCTAGCATCCTGTCAGTGAACAGATGGGTGGCAACAGTCTGGACACAAAGAAAAGGGATAATCTAGAACTTCAAGAATAGGAAGTGGGCAAGGAGATGGACATTCAACTCCCTGCCCTGTGCCTTGTGCTGGGAGCTGCTGGGTCATTATCTCAGGAAACATGTACAGACATCTAAATGGAACATCATGACTCTGCTTAGCAGGTAGAAGACATTGAGGGGCAAAGAAGATGACCGTCTTGGTTAGGATCACACACATAATGAAAGCAAAGCTGGGATTCCAATTAGTTCTGAATAGTTCTAAGCTGATGCAGCTCCTGAATGTGTAAGTTGAATAAAACTCAGTCTCATACTCTTTTATTTATTTATTTATTATTTTATTTAGAGTATATAGAGATACAGTTCAGAGGGAAACATTATCAAACCATCAATAACCAATGTATATATACTTTGTTATCCAGGGGTAATGCCAAAACATGGATGCCCAGCTTGGGTTTCACCTGTTGCAGTTTCCCCCAGAAGAACTCTTGTGTTAAATGGGTATCTCGTGGAGGAATGACATTGGCTTCTGGGATGGTTCCCCCATCTTCCCACTCTCTGGTCTCCTAGGAGTTCTTCATACACCGTCCCCCCTCCCCATCCCCCTCCCTACGCCTCCAAGTATCCTAGGGAGCCATCCCCCTATTATGAAGTTATTGTTAGCCGTCTAACATACTGCTTCCCCATGTATTCTATCTTCCACAGATGAGAGATACCATTCGGCCCTTGAGTCTCTGAGATTGGGATACTTCACTGAGCATAATTCTTTCCATCTCCATGCATTTGATATCAAAAGCCATAATATCATCTTCTCTAATGGCCAAGTAGTGCCTAATACTCTTTAAAGTAAATTCAGTGCAGGAATGACTTTTGCATCAATACGAATTCAATTTTTTTTCTTAGAAGTTATTTCAAGCTCATTGTATCCCTAATGTTTGAATTCAACTTTTTGTTCTATTACTGGGCAAGTCTCGTTTGTGAGTTTGCCCATGAGAGAGCTATTCTTGCAGTTAGCTTTTTAATTGAAATTGAGCAATAGTGTAGGAATATCTCAATTTAGGCTTGCTACCTGGTGGAATATTCAAATGGCCTCATAATCCAGCTTTTATGTTTCACTGCAGGTGAACTGGGCTCCTGGGTTATATACCATGGTGTCTGGAGTTGTATTCCACATTCTCTATTTCAAGGTTCACAGAACAGCAGCTGGGTTTTCAAAAGTACAGTTTACTTTCTTCTAGACCTGTTATCTGGTGGTATGAAAAGATTAAGCATCTTTGGCCTAATTAGTACCTGGCAGTAGGACTTTAGTGTGGCTTATAATGTGCAGAACTGTATGTTTTGGTTTTATTCTAGTTATTTGCAGAGAATACATTTTTGAAGGTTTCCTTATATAGGGATCTTTATGAACCATAAGTGATTTAAAATCATCATCGAATCTGTACATCTTAAGAATTAGTGTCACAGAATGAGAGGAAGATATTCTGAGGTTTTGTTAGAAAGTGTAGAAGCTAGAAAATGAATAATTACAGTAGCAACTTAGTTTTCTTGTATGTTGAGCGAAAGCCCTTACATACTGATTTGGTTGTAGGAGAAAACAGGAGATAAAGTGTAGCACTGTTTGAGATTTTATCATTGTGTTCCCCACACACACCTCTTCCTCTTCCAGAGTGGGCTGTGGGTCATGTGAACCCTGCCTTTCCTTCTTCACCAATTGCATCTTGGATGTCACCATCAGGAGGTGCTGTCTGCACGACAGTTGATAGAGGTAATACATACACATAGGCTCACAGAGGCTGTGCCAGTAAGAAGGCCTGAAAAAGCATTCAAGAAGCACAGAGCAGTTACCATGGAACAGAGTAGTTAAATGGAGTAGTTACTGCTGGAGCTGGATAGCCAAATTAAGTTTGGGTGGATTTGACTCTGATGTGTCATGTGTAGCCAACACTAGGTAGAAAGAAGTAGCCATTTGATTAAGAATATATTAAAGATGGCTGGGTGTGGAGGTGCATGCCTGTAATCCCAGCAACTTGGGAGGCTAAGACAGGAGGATCACAAATTCAAAGCTAGCCTCAGCAATTTAGCAAGGCCATAAGCAACTTATTGAGACCCTGTCTCAAAAAAAAAAAAAATTAAAAAGATCTGGCTCAGTGGTTAAGAGCCTCTGGGTTCAACCCTCAGTACAAAAAAAAATATTAAAGATGAAGACAGACCCCCAGAAGCAAGTGGAGATGCCAGGAGAAAGTAAAGAAAGCTTTGTTCACTTTCTTGTTTCTGCCACCAGTTAGTTACTGGCCTCCTAGGACTTGGTTCTCTTATCTTCTGTGTATCTAGTGACTCCATGCCTTTTTCTTTGAGTTAGCATGTGATATCACCAGTCTTCTTGAAGGCTAGAGAGCTTTAACTGGAAGAAGATCATTCAGAACAAAACAAAACATCCATTGCATATAGTCAAGAAGATCCATACTTGGGTCTTGAAACTTGGTAGAAATAAGAAATAAGATTATTAAGAAAATAATCTCCTATGGCATGAGAGATCAACGAAGGCCAGGAGCAGCGTGTCCAGAACTCAGGTGTACAAGGCAGTCTGGACAACAGAGGCCATGGCCAGTAGAGCCCCTGTGAGCACCGGGGTGCAGCATTGAGAAAGCACTTCACTCACAGGGCTGGGGAAGTACAGGCATTAGAGTTAACAAGCAGCTGATCGGGACTATGCTAACCTTCCTAGAAATCAGGACAGAGTATTCAATTTTTTGGCACAATTTAGGCTGTGTAATTCAGAATTGGGATCATGTATTATTTTTCCCCAAATGTAGAGAAGGTATGGGCAGACTTAGTCCCTAGTACATGACTTTCTTTCTGGATTTAGCAACGTGTATGAAATGTGGCCATGGATATCTGTCCATGGGGAAGAATAATAATATATGTTTGTACAGTTGTGTCTGTGCCAGGTAAGGACTTAACCCAAATTAGTCAATACCTCCTGTCATTCACTCTTAAAGTCCGGAAACTGTGAATGCATATGATAAGCATGTTGGCTAGGTCCTTAATCCAGTCTTTGAAAAGGCTGATTATATTTGTAAAATATGTAGTAGAAATGTTAACATTAAGAATGCTGCGTCTCTGCTTTGGGTATGATTGGCCAATGGAGCGCACATCAGAGGATCTTAAGCCAAATTTACGAAATGTGTTCCCAGGCCAACATTGCCTTCTGGTATTCAAGTATTGTTGAGGAATGGCATAGGTATTTAACCTTTAGAAGGAGCTGTTTCTTGCAGTGTTTTAATTGTTGAATCTCAAGAGCATTCATTTTTAAATTAATTGGTCCGTGTTGAGCTCTGCTTTCTAAAATACAAACTAAGAACACAGGAAAAGAAAAAAAAAGCCTAGTTTCTCCTGTTATATTCTCATAACAGTAACACAGAATACTTTCCTTTGTGTATGGGGATTTTTCCCCATCAGGAGCAATCAATTTTGCACCTGTACCAGCTGCATGTCCTCATATTTGATTTATTTGTGATGCGGTATCTAGGAGTAGTGTTATATCCCGCAGGTTGAGGGCTCAGTCCCACATACTTGCCTCCCACTTCACATGCCAATCCTGAGTTCCAGGTTGTGACCTGTGTTTCTGATAGGTTATAAATTAGGGTACCCATGACACTGCTCCTTGGGTTCAATTAATTTGTTAGGGCTGTTCGCAAAATTTAGGGAAGCAGACATTTGACCCTTGGTTCTCTGGGTTATGCTTATTTCACTCAGCATAATTTCTTCCATAGACCCTGGCCATTGAGAAAGGAGGTCTATTATCATGTTTTAAATCCAGATAAGGTGTAATGTTATACAACCTAAGGCATTTGTAGAGATGTATTGGAAAGGCGGGGGGAAGAGGGATAAGGGTGGGTAGTAGGGGGGCTCTTGGTGGTAAATTTAATTTTCAGCATTTATATATATATTATATAATTTCATTAGAAGCTTGTTTGATTGGTCAATAAATAAATTTCTGAATAAAAAAAAGAATTTAGGGAAGCATATGTACTGATTTATTACAAAGGATACAGATAAATGACCAGATGGGAGAGATGTACAGGGTAAGGTATAGAAGAAGAGGTATGGAGCTTCCCCATCTTATCTGGGTACACCACCCTACAGGAACCCCAGTATTTGGGTTCTTCTTTTTTGTTTTTCTTTTTTAAGAAAGAGGGGACAGAGAGAGAGAGAGAAGCAATTTTTATTTAGTTTTTCATGTGATTTCTTTTCCTCCAAGACTTCCTAGTGTACATGGTGCTGGGGTTTGAACTCGAGTTTTCGAGCATGCCAGGCAAGTGCTGTAACTGCCAAGCCACTGCTCCAGCCCCTAGTATTTGGGTTTTTATGGAAACTTCATTACATAGGCATTGGCCATTGGCGATCAACTTAAATTAAGCCTATGTCTCCCCTTCCCCAACATTTGGTGTAAGGTGGGACTGAAAAGACCAACTTTTCTAATCTTGCTTAGGGTATTTGTTGACCATCCTTCATCCTAAAGCTACCTAGGAGCTTCTAGCCACCAGCCAACTATTAGCACACAAAAGAAGATCACTTTGGAGATTCCAAGGATTTTAGGAGTTCTAAGGCAAGAAACAAAATGAATAGCAAATAGACCTTTCACTATCACTTAGGGGTTAATTATAATAGCAAGTGTTTGAGCTGGGGAGGGGGTTGAAAGTGGGGATTTTTGGTGAACCCCCTCCCCTTTGTCACATATGCTAAATCCTGGTTCTCTTGACAATAATAACAAGAGGCACTCTGACAAACAGACATGCAATGAACTCTGCAGAGATATTTGGTAAAGGAACTCCAAGATGAATTTGCAGTTGATTAGGGTTTTCTGGGTACAGGTAAGCTAAGAGGATCCCAAACAACTACTTTCTGTCTTTAGGTCAAATTTTATTCTGTCTCTTCTTATAAGGAATAAACTTTGGTTGTTTTCCTTTTACCACTAGCAGAATGAAAACAAAATTAGACGCAACTACTTTTTTTTTTTCTAGCTTTCTGGTATTGAAGTGAAATTCATAAAACGTAAAATAAACATTTTTTTTAGAAAGAACTAATTTTTATTCATTTTTTTCATCTGGCCTTTGCTTTATTTCTCCCACACTTAGTTGTGTATGTGGTGCTGGGGTTCAAATCCAGGGCTTTGTGCGTGCCAGGCAAGTGCTCTAAATCACTGAGTCACCGCTTCAGCCCCAAATTAGCAGTTTTGTTTTTTGTTTAAGAGAGAAAAACAGAGAAGGAGAGAGAGAGAGAGACAGACAGAATCAATTTTATTTAGTTTTTCATGTGGCTTTCATTTGCTCCAACACTTGATTGTGCACGTGGCGCTGGGGTTTGAACCCACATACTTGTGCGTGCCAGGGAAGTGACGTAACCACTGAGCCACTGCTCCAGCCCCACCAAATTAACAGTTTTAAAGTGAACAATTTAGAAGTAATTAGGGTATTCATGATGTTATGCAACCACCACCTCTATCTAGTTCTAAAACATTTTCATCACCCCAAAATAAAACCCTGTGTTAGTTAAGCAATTACTCAACCCTTTGCCCCACTTCTCCCATCCTCTGGCAATCCCTGGTCTGCTTTCTGTCTCTGTGGACTTACCCACTCTGATTATTTTATATTAATGGATCATATAAGATGTAACGTTTTACGTCTGACTTCTTTCAGTGTTCATTCAATATTCCCTTTTCTATGTTTGATTTTTCTTTTTCTTTCTTTCCTTTTTTTGTATCAGGGATTGAACCCAGAGGGGCTTAACTACTGAGCCACATCCCAGCCCTTTTAATTTTGAGGCAGAGTCTTGCTAAGTTGTTTAGACCTCACTAAGTTACTGAGACTGGCTTTGAACTTGTGATCCTCCTGTCTTAGGCTCCCAAGTTGCTGGGATTACAGGCATGCACCTCCACACCCATGTATCTTTAATATATTCTTGATCAAATGGCTTCTTCTTTCTACCTAGTGTTGGTGTCACATGACATATCACTTGTGATCCTCCTGCCTCAGCCTCCTGAGCTCTAGGATTACAGGCATGCCCCACTGGGCCCAGTTTATATTTGATAACTTTTTAATGTGCTTTGTTCCTTCCATCTTAATTTTCTTTATTATCTGATTTTACTAACTTTCTTAGTGGTTAGCATAGCATGGGGATTATAGTTAATATCATATATTATAACAATCTAGTTTGAACTGATACCAATTTAGCTTCAGTTGCGGACAAAAACTCTGCTGCTACATATCTCTGCCCCTCCATACGTGTCACGGATCCCATCTTATGTGTTAGGGTTAGGTTTAGGTCTAGGGTTAGGTTTAGGGCTAGGGTTAGGGCTAGGACTAGGGCTAGGTTTAGAGTTAGAGCTAGGGCTAGTGTTAGGGTTAGGGATAGTGTTAGGGTGAGGGTTAGGGCCAGGGTTAGTGTTAGGTTTAGGGCTAGGGTTAGGGTTAGAGATAGGGCTATGGTTAGGGTTAGGTTTAGGGATAGGGTTAGGGTTAGGACTAGGGTTAGGGCTAGGGCTAAGGTTAGGGCTAAGGTTAGGGCTAGGGTTAGGGTTATGGCTAGGGTTAGGGTTAGGTTTAGGGTTAACATAACTACATTATGCTAGCATAGATTTGTAATTATTATTTTATACATTTGTCCTTTAAATCCTACACAAAATAAAAAGAGGCATTGTAAACAAAAAGTAAAACAATATTGGATTTTATATATACTTATGTAATTCCCTTTACTAGTTAATTTTTGTTTTTTAAAGAGAGAGGAATAGTGTTAGAGAGAAAGAAAGAATTTTTATTATTTAATTTTTCATGCAACTTTTGTTGCTCCAAGACTTTGTTGGGTGTGTAGTGCTGGGGTTTGAACTTGTGTACTTGCACATGCCAGGCAAGTGCCCTAACCGCTGAGCCATGGCTCCAGACCCTTTACTGGTGATCTTTATTTCTGCATACGTTATTGTGCAACAGTCTTTCATTCCAGAAGTGTTCTCTTTAGCATTTCACACAGGGCAGGTCTGTTTATAAGCTTTCCCAGCTGGTGTTTATCTGGGACTGTCTTCATTTCCCCTTCATTTTAGTGGTTTTGCCAAACATAATATTCTTTTTTTTTTGAATTTTTTTTTTGTAATTCAGAAATTTATTTGTTGAACAATCAAACAAGCTTCTAATGAAATAATATAATGTATATAAATTCTGAAAATTAGATTTACCCCCAAGAGCCCCCCCCAATTAGCCACCCTTATCCCCCCCCCTTCTCAATACATTTCTACAAATGCCTTAGGTTGTACGACATTACACCATATCTGGACAAATATAAGATTCTTGATTGATGTATTTTTCTTTTTGCCCTCTAAATCTTTTATCCCTTTCTAGTCTCCATGGTTTCTGATGAGAAATTGGTAGTAGACTTTATTGATGATCTCTTGTATAGAACAAAACACTTCTCTCTTGCTGTTGTCAAGATTCCCTGTTTTTGACTTTTGGCAGTGTGATGATAATATCGTTTAGCATAGATCTCTTTGAATTTATCCTACTTTGAGTTTACTGAGCTTTATGGATGTGCAAAATTTGAGAATTTTGGCTATTATTTCTTCAAATTTCTGTTCATCTCTCTCTTTTCCATCTGAAACTCCCACGTGCATGCATAATGGTGTCTTCAAAGGTCTTTGTAGTTTTTATTCTTTTTTATTTTTGCTTCTCAGTCTGTATAATTTAAATTGTCCTACTTTTACATTTGTTCTTTCTTCTGCTTCAAGTCTGCTATTAAACTTTAGTGAATTTTTCATTTTAGTTATTATACTTTTCCATTCCAAAATTTCTATTTCTTTTTCTTTACTGATACTCATTTGCTTCTATTTTACTTTGCTTGTTTCTTCACATGTTTGTCCATGTTTCGTTTGGCCATTTCAACATCTTTAAGATGGTTAATTTAAAGTCTTTGTCTAGTAAGTCCAATATTTGATTTTCTTAAGGAACAGTTTCTTATCAATTTACTTTTTTTCCAGTGAATGCAAACATGAATACTTTCCTGGTTTTTGGTATGACATAATTTCTTAAACACTTGATTATTTAGAATATCATTATGTGGTAACTCCTGAAACCAGATTCTTCCCACTAACCAGGGTTTGTTTTTTTTTTAGTGATTTTTCTAAACTATTTTTTTTTTTACAAAGACTGTATTCTTTTTTTTTTTTTTAAAGAAGGACAGAGAGTGGGAGAGAGAGAGAGACAAGAGACAGAGAATCAACTTTTATTGAGTTTTTCACATGACTTTTGTTGCTCTGACACTTAGTTGTGTACGTGGGTGCTGGGGTTTGAACCGTGTACTTGCGCATGCTGGGCAAGCGCCGTAACTGCCGAGCCACTGCTCCAGCCCCCAAAGACTGTATTCTTATTATGTATCATTACAGAAATCTCTGTTCTATTGATGTGTGGTCCCTAAAGTCTTTTTTCTGTCATCACTGTGGTCTACCAGTAACCTTACAAATATTTCTTTAATTGTATGGAGCCCAAAAGCAGAAAAAAACAATCTTTCTCCAAGTTTTTGCAGCAGCTTAGTTCAGAGCTGGAACATCCCTTCAATGCTGAATCACACCACCTGCAACTCTACCTTAGCCTTCACCTCCTGTTGTGTAGTGTTGACAGACCCACCAGAGGGTGTTTTCAGGTCTTCTACTCTATATGCAGTGGCACTTACTTTATTCCCCTAAGAAATTTCCTCCTCAACCCCTTTCTTCATACAGTTCTGGGTCTATCTGCTGCTTGCCCCATCCACTGTCCTAAAAAGGTGTAAGTAGTGTCTTTAAATCCTTTATCAATTGCCACGACGACCTGAAAAGCCACTCTAGTCCAAGAGAACAGGAATGAAACAAGGGTTGGCCAGGCCTCAGTCCCTCAGGGAACAGTCAGATAGACCAGTATGTACAACTGCAATATATTTTTTTTAAGATTCTTTTTTTTTTCTTCCCTAAAGAGAGAAGGACAGTGAGAGAGAGAGACAGAGAGAATCAATTTTTATTGAGTTTCACATGGCTTTTGTTGCTCTGACACTTAGATGCGTACGTGGTTGCTGGGGTTTGAACCCGTGTGCTTGCGCATGCCGGGCAAGTGCTATAACCACCGAGCCACTGCTCCAACCCCACAACTGCAATATTTTAAGGATTACATTAGCTTCCTGATGCCAGGAAGCCCCACTAAAGATACAGGCCACCATCTCCATAGCTGTGCCATGTGCTAGAGGTAGGGGATGGTAGGCAAGTGAAAGAAAAGGCCACAATGCTTTCTTACCCAATTTCAGTGACCTTTATACTTCATTAAGCACTTTCCTTATAATTGTAGATTTTTCTTAGATCCCAGAGTTCCAGAAAAGGCAATCGTGTCAGTTTCTGTTTGAATCATGGATATTTTAATAGAGGAATCAATTATTTGAGTGCCTTAGACCACTATTTTCTGTGATGTCACTTGGTAATTAGTTTTTGAGGGGAGATATTCCCATTTTATAGAAATATGAACACTAATACTTTATTGGAACATGCTGTTATCAGGCATCTGTTCAGAACCTGAGTATGTTTTCCTGCCTGACATTCCGCACAG
Source organism: Aplodontia rufa (assembly GCA_004027875.1). Taxonomy (NCBI): domain Eukaryota; kingdom Metazoa; phylum Chordata; class Mammalia; order Rodentia; family Aplodontiidae; genus Aplodontia; species Aplodontia rufa. The sequence goes on along the minus strand of PVKS010033660.1, from coordinate 3,350 downwards.
CAGCCTCTTGCCCCACTACCCAGACTGTCTAGGCCATGGGGTCCGGCTTAAGTCTGGGGGAGTGCTCTGGTCTCCTTCCTTCTTTCAATTTTTTTAAAGTTTTCATTGATTCTTTTATTTTTTTTATTGGTGCATTGTAGTTGTACGTAATGATGGGATTTTTTGTGACATATTCGTAGATGCACACAATACAACAATATAATTTGGCCAACAACACCCCCCATCACTTCCCCAACTCCCTCCTCCCATTCCCTGGTGTCTTACCTCTCCTTCTGGGATATATATTTATTCTACATGCCAATATAATATCTAATGACATAATTACAAAGGCATGGAGTATAACTTGTTCTAATTTGGTCCCCAGCATAATCCCTTCCCCTCCCTCCCACCCTGTTCTTTTTAGATATAGGTGATAATAGAATAAGAAATGATGTAATTATAAAGGTGTGGAGTATAACTTGCTCTAATTCAGATCCCAGTATTTCCTCCCCCCCCAGTCGAATAAGACACTAATTAAAAAAAGACAAAACAAAACACCCCCCCCCCAAATAAACAAAGACCTTTGTTCTCCTTCCCTCTTGCTGCTGGCTTGCCTGTGGTCTCCTGGGCAGGCTTTCCCCCTGCGTATTCACCCTTGGCTTTGGGCCCCTTGGCTCTCCGCACTTTATACCACCACCCAGTGGTCCATCCTGCATCAGGTTTTCAAAGTAGTGCTTTGATGTGATCACTTTTAAAAATCACGTTAATGACTTTAAATGACTTCTGGAACTCACCTTGAAGATGCGCTGTAGTCCATCTGGTCCACCTTTGCAGCCTCCTTTCTCATCACTTTCCATTATGCTTCTTTCAGGTTCTGCTGAAGTCAATCACCTGACCCTTGGGTAAAACCAGAAGTCCTTATTCTGTGATTTCCTTTTTTCCAATATCCTCTTCCTCATAATCTTCTCAACTCTTGTGTCTATCTCTTATTTCTAAAAAGCTAGGCTGTGTATTAGCTCTTCCAGTCCTAGGAAATTAGGAAGGAAAATACCCCCATTTTATCACTCCACAATATGTACATGTATGAAAGCATCACACTGTGCCCCATAAATAGGTTCAATTATTATGTGTCAATCAAAAGAAAACAACTTTAAAAAATTCCTTACCACTTAACTTTGCTTCTGTTTTGGGTCTTAACATTTCAGTTTCTTGATTTATAGTTATTTTTGGTACATATCCTTTTTCTTCTCTTAGACTTTAAGGCGTTTGAAGATAGCATATATTGGTTCATTTCTGCATTTTCTAAATTTCTTGGCATGATGCCTACTGATTTAAATGTTTACTAATATTTGCCAAGTATTTAAGTGTAGCTATGTAATGTGAAAGTAGTTAACCATTTTTCAAAAATGTTGTATGAGTTTCTTTTAGCATACCCATATTACTAACACAAATGTGATGTAAAATTTGAATTAATTTATTGAGTCTGCCTGGGAGAGACCTTAGCTTGGTTTCCTTTGGCTTCCTGGCAGGAAAACAGGTGTCTTAGAAGATGTTCTTCCTAATGCCCTACTTTGAAACTTGCATCCAACTATTTGCCCATAGGTATTATTTCATCTAAAGATTTTCCCCTGGAGTCACAACTAGATAGTTTCCAGCTCTCTTTGGGTCACCAACATGGAAGGCTTGGCCTATATGTGGAGTCTGAGTGTGGGTTGCTCATCAGTTTCTTTCCTGGAGATTCTGTTTACTTCATTTCCTACTGACAGTTCTGTTACATGTCATCCTGCATCTGTGCTTGTGTTCCCTGGAAAGATAGGCCAGGTATTTTCCCTCAGGGGGATATCATAGCCACAGAGTCCACCTTGCACAGGCTTTGAATTGGAGTTAGTGACTGCCTCTCTGACTCTCATATTCTTCTCTTCTTTTTTTTTTTTTTTAATTTTCTTCCCTTTCCTTTCCTTCCTTTCTTTCTCTCCTTTTCCATTGTATACTTTTATCTTATTTGAAATTCTGGTTTTCCCTACAGGAGCAATGCAAAATGCCCAGAGACATTCTTGACTCCTCAAGCTTTCCTTCCCAGACATTCTAGAGCAGGTGTCCTAGGTCTTGTGTTTTTGGCCTGTGACATCACTGCCTGTCATGGCATCACCTGGTGTGTTGGCAAGCTGTCAGAATCTTTCCATTTCTTTAAGTATAGGAAGTTATTCTTTTCTAACACCTTTGGTAAAGGGAGTTCAATTAAAATCTCCAAGGAATTAGTTTTTCAAATGTGTGTGCCTTCTTTTTTATAAACACCCGGGCACTTACTCTTGCTTACTTCTAAAGTTCTAACTTGAGCAGCCATCGATTTTCCTCTTTCCCTGAATTTATTTAGTCTGTAGCGTTTCCAGAGCTGTCTGTCCCAGTGGCCAGGTGCTGGCTTCACTCTTGGAGTAAAGATGAATTTGACACCGGCTCAGGGTCAGAGTCTGTACAGTACTTTTTGAGCCCAGATTTTTTTTAAGTTAATATATGCCATCTAATTTTCCTTGCATATGATAGCTATTAAAATATTTTAGGACTGCAAGCATGCTTATTTAAGACCAGAGGGGACTGAGTTACAGAGGAAGAAGGGGGCAATTACAGTGTGAGGGACAGGCTTGAGTGGTGTGGGAGACTTTGGGAGATGTGGGTAACATACAGCATTGGTAGGAAAGCAGCAAGGAGCAGCCTAAAGTCAAAATCGTTGTTCAGATGGTAGCTTTCAGGGTCAGTATTCCTTGGAAATAATCTCTGCAGCTTCCTTCTTCAGAATGAAAATATGAATAGTTCACTTGATTGAAACGTGACAGGATTCCCCAGTTGCTGGAGATTCTTCTTTCAACCCTTGCCACTTTCCCATGAGGATGGAAGAGGAGAGGAGAGGAATGAAGGGACAGAATGCTCTCTTCACCTCTTGTTATTCCTGTGGTTTCAGATTGTAGTCTCAGCAGAATTCAGCATGCATTACAGCAGTGAATACTAATGATCTTCTACAAACTAATGTAATTCTTGTTTAAGATCACAAAGATCCTGGATAGGTTACAAGAAGATTACTAGGGTGTGGCAAATGAGACCCAGGGGGATAATTATGAAGCAGATGGATTTTAATATATCACACGTGAAATTGAGTCTCCTTATTCCAGTCCTATCATGAACAATACCAATGTGATTGATTGTAAAAATAGAAGCCCAAAATACTTTAATAAATGTGATACTAAAAAATCATACAACCCTACCAACTAATTTACCTTAATTTTATATTTTTCCAGTTGGCCTTTATTCCTCCCTGTGTACCCTGTTTTCTTCCTCTACCAAGCTTGTTTTTTAATACCTGAGACACAAATTTTTTT
>PVKS010033659.1:0-21531 GCA_004027875.1 Aplodontia rufa | reverse complement strand
AACATGCAAACTTGACACCTTAGCACTTCCAGACAGGTATGATCGTGTCTCAGACAACCCTGAATGTCATCAGTTTTTAATGTATGCTGACTCTAGTGTTGTCACCCAAGTTTAGGTAATATTTAATGTTAATGTAGCTAATTGAATATTTTAAACACAGTAAAGTTGTCTTATGGATATTTTCAATGTGTCTATGTTTGAACCTTCAATAAACCTGAGCATATTTTTTGTATACTGCAGAGATAGAAATGCAACTGTTGAACATGGAGGCAGATGTTAATTTTTTTTAACAAGTGCAAACCTCATTAACATCCTTTTCTGCTAGCACAGTTCTCTGTTTGCAGAAAGGATGTATATTTTTAACTCATCTTTATTGTTGCTTATCTTTTATGCCCACATTTACTTTTTTGTACACTATTTCTATAAAATAAAACTCATATCTTTGTATCCTTATAGATTTTTAGAAAGTGCTATTATATTTAATATAATAATGCTAAAATATAAACAGCTTCCCTATTCCTACCATATATTGTGATTGGCATTGACAAAAAAATTCAGGACACAATTCCCTGAATTTGCTCTATCAACATACAGCACTTATGTTAAATATGCTAGTAAACATTTGCACATATTTCAACTATGACTTACTATTATTCATTTACATTTCAGTTTTTTTAGACACACCATTTAATTTGTGCACCTTTTTTAACTACTGTGCAGGAAACTTGTTTAATATTATCACTATTTTTTTTCCTTCCCATTATTTGATGCTGACTAAAATTCAGTTAGTTTATATTTATTTTTAGAGGAATAATTTGAGGATTTGAAATAGGACATTAAGTGTACATATTAAATAGTTTAATATCATCATTAGCATTTGCCTGGTTAAAGCCAGGTGCATCTGATTTTGCTTTTAGTTTTTGTTTTTTTGTTGTTAAGTCCACATGCAAATTTCAACTGAAGTTCCACTCACAGTAGCCTTAAACTGGAAACAACCAAATTTTCATTAGCTTTTTAAAGTATAAAACAACAAGGAATGCATGCATAAGTGTATAAAGCAACATGGACTACAGTGGAATCCTACACAGTAAAGATAAGGCAAGATATATTGGTGCAGCCTTGGGTGAAATGTCAAGCTCATGTACTAGACTCACCGAAGTTGAAGCAACACATGATCTACGGGAACCATAGATACATGTGTGTGGTGGGGAGAATAAAGGGAGGGCAGATGAAGGGATGATAGGGATGGATCTAGGGGAAGAAATCAATAATGTAGCTCTTTACACCCCTGAGAAACTAAGTAATACTTATGCAATCACTTAATTCTGGAAAATGCACAATTACATACATATGTATATATACATATGTATATTTATATATATACACACACATAAATATATGTACATATATATTTATATAGATATATATGCATTTGTCATGGAGGACTATAAAAGAGTCAAGAGACTGTGGTGTGGTTGATGTGGGTGGGGTGATTCTGGATTAGGATCAGGGACATATCATATAGTTACTACATATTCATTTATGATTCTACAACAACACAACTCCCCAGTAAAATTTAAAAAATGATATATTGATGCACCAAAGACAATGAGAACCTTAAAACAATGATGCTACTGAAATAAACAAGATGCAAAGGACCACATGCTAAATAATTCCATATATATGACACTTCAGAAACCCCCCTGATAAGATAGCCATAATTGTTTGCAAATGTGAACATGAAAGCATTTTGTTTGATGGAATATTCTACATTGTTTGTAATGATCATTATTCCACAACTCATTTCTGTACATTTATGAAAACTCATCAAACTCTGCATTTAAAGTAGATTGTTTTTCTCTGTATTATTCCACAATAAATATAATTTCTTAGAAAATAATGAAGACTAAAGAGAAGCAGACACTAGACTCAACTCCATCACTTAGAATGGAAATCCACTTTAGCTTTCTGTGATTACTTCCTCTAATATAATATTTAGACAATATCTCTTATTCTATGTTACAATAATTCAGGATATATATGTATATATGCACATATTTTACCATAATATATGATGCTATTTTACATGTTCTTAAGTTAACACATTGAGAATTGTAATAGAATTGTAATTCTATGTATGTATGCTTGTATGTGTGTAAAAACACAGTGAAAACATGTTATAAATCCTCAAAAATGTAAATACTAAGCTTATTATGTTAGATAATATGATCTATTGCTTCCCTTGTGTATGAATTAGGGATGCTTTCAACTTTATAAATGGAGAGCAAAATAGGTAAAGAAATCAGGGTTTATTTTTCTCACAGGAAGCCTGAGTTTGTTTGAAGCTAGCTCCTGTTATCCACAGATTTTGGTGTAGATGGATGCTTTCTCTTCCATCTTCCTTGGAGTTTTCACCTTTGTGCTCATGCCTTTCTCCTTATGGCTTCAAAATGGCTTTTCCCAAACCCAGAAATCATACGCGTTTTTCAAGCAGGAAGAAGGATGATGTTAGAGGGAAATGGCTTTTCATCATGACATTTTTGTCTCTGGGCAAAGAGACAGTACAGGGGCTGAGTCATTGTGCAGTAGGGTCCTGTGATCACCATGTTCAGCTGCATTGCAGGGCAAGAAATGAAACTGTGCATGGCAGACAACACACTTATTAATGGTGACTTGAGACTTGATAGACTGTAGAGAAGGTCAGAAAGTCAGGAAAATGGTAGAGAACTATTTGGGGTGGGTGGTAGGGCAACCGGACTTCCCTTATTTATGTTCAAAACAAGTCAGGGACCTAAAGTTATGTGATGTGACAACTTTTTGTTTTTGATTCTGAGCTGTTAACTGAAGTATCTCTAAAAATAACAACAAAATTAATTTAAGGGAAGTTTTGAAAAATTTATTGATTTTTTCAAAAACAAGCTATAATGTAATAGAAAACCAATATGTTGTGGTCATGAAAATGAACCTGAGTGATCTGTGGCTGCCAGGAGTTTAATGTCCAGTGACCCCAATTGCTGCTCTTTGAAATACACAGCTGTATTCTTGCCGAAACTGTGGTTTGCAGGTGCTGCTCCTAATGGCCTAGAGTGGCTGGGGTTCTAGAGCAGACCTGTTCCTGGGGAAGAAGATCTCCACTGAGGGGTAACTTTGGTTCCAAGAAATTAAAATCCTTAATGACTTTCCTTTCTGATAGCTTTTTCCAGAACTTCCTCAGAATTCCATGCAGTCTATCTAAAATACTTGCGTCTAAGCTTACTCCTTTCATTTTATTCTTCATTTGGAATTGAATCTTCGTGGTGGTGTGATGGCTCTCCTGGACTACTCCCTCACTCTCCACCATTTCCTCTCATGGGCTTTGTTCCTAATAAATCTCTTGCAGAATTACCTCTATTTTCAAGTTTACTTCTCTGAGGATCCAAACTAACACAAGTATCCAGAAGTTTCCAGTTATATAAGGCAACAAACAAAAAATACACTTTAAAGTCAATGAAATAAAATATAATTGCTAATTCTAGCCTAGGGGAAAGAAAAGAAGATTACCAACAAACTACATAACACAAAATAGTAACTACAGACACTAACAGACACTAAGGTAATTGAAAATAAGATTAGGAACAGCTTCATGACAATAAGTTTGAAATTTTATGTAGTCATTCAATTGTTTTATATATATATATATATATATATATATATATATATTATGTGAATGTGTATGTGTGTGCGTGTTCAAAGATTATTATAAGCCTAGTATATATTAAAAGAGTATATTTTAAGAACAGGGTTGGTAGCAGTAAAAAAAATAGACAAAAGAAAATTGATAAAATTGATAAAATTTCTTAGATTTTACATTCTAATGTGGGAAAAAGCAAACATAATGAATATATATATATATATATATATATATATATATAATAGTTTAAATATGAAGTATCTCCCAAAACAATGTGTGAAACAATGCAAAAAGGTTCAGAGGTGAAAGATTGGGTTATGAAAGCTTTAACCCAATCAGTGCATTAGTCCACTTGAAGGAGTTAATTGGATGGTAACTGCAGGCAGATAGGGTTTGGCTGAAGGAGGCTGGGATTATGACTTTGGGATTTATATTTTGTCCCTGTGGCATGAGAGTTCTCTCTGCTTCCTGGTGGCCATGTCCTCAGCTGGTTTCCTCTCTCACCGACTTCCTCTTTGTTGTCCTGTTTCATCTTGGGTCTAGAGCAATGGATTCAGCAGTTTATGGACTGAGACCTCCGAAACCATGAGCATCAAATAAACTTTTCCTCTAAAATTGTTCTTGTCAGGTCTTTTGGCCACAGTGGCAAAAGAGCTAACTAAAATACATAGGAAATAGCAGTACGTGCAAATGATTAAAACGAAGCAACAAAGCAGTGGAATATACTGTGAAGGGGTAGAGGCTCTGCAAATTTCAGATAATGTGACTGGGAAGGACTCATTGAAAAGGTGGTTCAGGGGCTGCTGGAGCAGTGGCTCAGCAGTTACAGTGCTTGCCCGGCATGCGCAAGCACATGGGTTCAAACCCCAGGACCCACATACACAACTAACTGTCAAAGCAATGAAAGCCATGTGAAAAACTCAATAAAAATTGATTCTCTCTCTCTCTCTCTCTTTCTCTCTCTCTCACTGTCCTTCTCTCTTAAGAAAGAAAGAAAGAAAGAAAGAAAGAAAGAAAGAAAGAAAGAAAGAAAGAAAAGAAAGGTGTTTCAGTGGTTAAGGTGTTTGCCTGGCATGCAGAAGGACCCCAATTCAAATCCCAGCACCACACACACAACTAAGTGTAGAAAAAGCTAGGGCCAGATGAAAAAAAATAATTGGAATTGATCCCCCACTCCCTCTCTTTCTCTCACTATCCCTCTCTCTCTTAAAAAAAAGTGACATTTAAGAATGACTTCTCTAGGAAAGAGGGAATGGCCTTGTAAATATATTAATTTAGCACAGAAAGTACATTCAAGACAAAGAGAACTGAAATGCCAAAAGACTAGGGCAGAATCACACCCTACATATTTGAGAAAAGCTTTTCTTATATAGTACTAGCTTAATTAGAACAACTGTTTAGAGATTTTGGTCATCTGGTTTTAAAAAAATTAGGCAATTAAATATAAGTGGTTCAAAAAATATCTAAAGAATAATGGAAAACAAGAAAAAAATGACCATATTAGTTACAACTTGGTCATGTTGGCTGCTACATGAGATAAAACATGCCATTCTGTAGACTTTTCATTACTAAAGCTGACTGGCTCCCTTGCTTCCCTACCTTCCTTGACGCTGGCCTGTAAGAGGAGGTACCCTGAGTTGCTCTCTCTTTTAGATGTCCATAGCCCAATCCATATCTGAAGGTTTTACCCTTCCAAATTATAGTATGAACTGATATGTATAGTATTCCTTTTGCTAACTTCAAAATCCGCATAGCTCGTTCTTCCTCCTTCTTGAGGCCCTTCTGACAATTGACATGGTGATGATTCAGTGCCTATTTTAAAGAAGGCATCTTCAAAACTTGATACCAATTGAAATACATGTTTCATAGAAGTACAGATCAACTTCAGCATTGAAATGATGACAGTTTAGAAAAGACTATCAACATGTGTGCTAATAGTATGTGGCAACTACACAATTATAAGAATTCAAAAATGTACAGCATTAGGGTGGTTTTTTATATTTGTCTTTAACAGGATGTATATTTGTCCCCGGGCCTTGGAAACATTTGGTGAAAGTCTGCAGACATTTTTAGTTGTCGCTTCTGGGGGAGGTTGGATAGTGTGGCTGGCATCACCAAAGCAGATTTCAGGGAGACTTAATAGGTCACAAAGCACTAAGCACACACAACAGAGAATCAACAAGACTCGCATGTCAATAGAACTGAATTTAAAATTTGTTGCCATTTAATATACGGAAAGTCAATGTTAGAGTTACAACAATGTCAAAGTTTCTAAGGTCAGACTTCAACCAGATGAGTACATAGGAAAAGAAAATTTATGTTCCTCAGAAAGAATTTTGGTGACTCTCTGTCCTGTAAGATTGAGAAATGTTCAGAATCCAATGACTACAAACAAGGTACATAGAGAGCTGATCTTGGATAATAGACACCTCCTACTGGGGAGGTTATCTCTCTGAAAAGAGCCAACAGAATGTTATTCCTGGAAACATTCAGTTTATATAACAGCCTAACATTGTTCTGAGATAAAAGTCTAAAATATATTTTCAGAGTTCCCATTGGTTTCACCTGGAGGATTGCTTACAATAGGAAAAAAGTTCATCATGCATACACATGTACTCTGGTTTAGTAAAAGTTACATTTATGTATTTAGCCATATTTTTGTTTTTATTGTAATTGTTCACCTAAACAATTTCACTAAAATGGTTTTTACTTGTTGTTACAAATATTCTTGTCTGTATTTTGTGTTCTTTTTGAAATATTGTTCTAGTAATCCACTTAAGTATCTTCAATGATTGAGTCCACCTTTGAGAATTCATCAATTTTGATAGAGCTGAAAAAAATCACATTTCTGAAACTTTATTAGTGACATGCAAACTGTGGGCTACATAAAATTCACCCAGAAAATAGATGTCTCAATTTTACTTTAAATGGCAGTTATGCTTTGATTTCATTGTGTCTTGACTTGCTATCTTCCCTAGATTTCTACTAATTCTTTAAAAATCTGTATGTTATTCATGTTCTCTTCCTTTATTTATGCTGTATAAAACATATTCTATCATGGTTTCAGGAGTAAAATCAATGTGTTAGTGATTTTAAAATTCAAAATTATTAATGTGCACAGATTTTCCTCTTCTGGACTTTTCTCTTTATAAAAGGTGTATAAGATCCCTTGACATTAATTAAGTTGTTAAATTTCTCAGAGGCATTTCTGTCAAAACTGTAATAATTTCACAGGTACATAATTATATTAAGCTCTTTCTAAACTAGGATCTACCATGGACTTGTTCATTTTGCAAAAGTAGAAATCAAAAAGAAATGACTCAAATTTTACTTTCAGTTATTAAATAATTATTCCTTAATTTTATCTTTAGCTAGTGGAAGAAATTATGTACTTCATTTTATTAGTAAATTATTTTATGGTATCTGACTACATCTAAAACATGTAATAATAAGAAGGTAACATATATGTTTCAAGGCAATTTTAAGCATGCATGACAAGTATTAATTCAAGACAATGTGAGAAGGAATGTATAATGATGCTCTGGAAGCAGCTAGTTGATGAACAAGCAATGTTTTTACCTATTATCTCAGCATCATGAAAAACAACATCTTCAAATATTTAGTAGCTAAAAGATACGATTTTCCTGGCATTCATTCAGAAATCAAAATTCCAAAGTTGTTAGAAGTTGAGTCAACCATAAGATAGTGAGTTTCCCTCATGGCATTTATATGAGTGGTAGCAAGACATATATAAAGGTCATTTTATGTGCTTGAAAGCCAAAGCATTCTTACTTTCGCTCACAAATCAAAGTTGTTTGATATCTCTACAATATCACTTCTGAGTTGATGGAGCATATTGTAGTACAGGTTGTTGTTTTAGTTTCCAACATCAGGTGGACAGACAAAAAAGATAGAGAGTCAGAGACACAGAAAGAGAGAAAGGGTGGGGGAAAGGAAAATATTATCTGTACATAGCAACCTCAGGTGGATTAGACACTGTGGATCCAATGAAAGGAGTGAACAGATATAACACTGGGAATCTATTATTAGCATGATATTGAATTCCAGGTAGGCAGGCTGCATCTTAATAGATGAATTTTAGCCTACCTTCTAGACATAAGTCAGTGCTACTGAGGATTCCTGTAGCAAAACTGAGGCAGAAGCCCCTCTCCCCACTCCAGGGATCAGCCGCCATTCATCTTGCTTATGCCATCTTGAGAAGTTAGAGGAAACTCTCAGTACCACTAAAGAAGCACCTTGTGCAGTACAAAGTCTAGAGACCCCAAAGCAAACACTACCAATAAAGCATACAGATCAGTTTTATGGCCCTAACTTCTAAAGAGGCTTAATTGATTTCATTGTTTCTGGCTATGTAGAACAGTCATCAACCAAGTCATCATTTACCATTTAGCTCATTATTTATCATGAACTTAAACTCCATAGTTTTTCACAAATCCATTTGTTCTCACTGCCAATTCTATTTTTCTTTCTCTCTAAAACCCTTGCACCAAGGACTTACCAACTTCTGCTCTTTTTCAGCACCATCATCCTTATCCTCTACCCTGTCACAGAACATCCCCATGTCATCTCACCTTAACGCTCATTATCCCTTGAAAAAGCTGCTTCAGTGGACTTCTAGAGAGTGCTCGTTTCTATCTTTCCAAATCAAACCAAAAAAGAAAGAAGTCTTCCTTTTACTTTCCTTGCTACTTGAAAGTAGTCACACCTTCTTTTCCTACAAAATTATTGCTCTATGAAACTGCTAACTTTTTCACACCTGGTCTCATATTTCATTCATGTGAATTGATCAATTGTTCTACTTTTCCCAGGACTGTGGATGTTCTCAACAATTGGATTCTTAGTTGTGAAAGCACAAGTAGGTCACCCTATTCCTAACTCATAATTATTATTTCAATGTTATTTTTTTCTTAACTCCTAAGGACATCAGATACCCATGAGAAGTATAGCATCTTAAATTTATAAGTTTATGACTACCTTTGTTCCCAAAATCTTGCCCACTACCATTAGTCACCTCTCCCATTGCCACTTCCAGGAAATTCATGTTATTAGCACTTGTGCACCAACGCTAAAATCTGAATTTCCTGACCAACCTCATTCTCTAGTCTATGCCTATCACTCACTCTAAAATATTTGTAAACACAGTTGAAATATTTTGCAACAGCTAATATATGGATTCCACTGATTCATGAGTTTTTATTTTGTCTAGTGTGATTATATTATTCTTTTTCCACCTTTACTTTTGTGACCAAACAGGTATTAGTATTTTCAGAGTGGTTCTATCAGGGAACTCTAATTTACCCAGAATTGAAGCCCAGAGACCTTACCAACGTGTATCTGGATTATGAGATGACATTGTCTAACTGAAATTACAGAACAGGCTCTACACTGAATGACTATAGGATTCCTCAGCAGCTAAAACTTGAACAGAACCTGATTATAAGGATGGAGGGCAGAAGAAGTTGTTAAACATTATGGCAAAGACAAAGAAGACAGGGCAAACAGTATTTCCTCACCAGTTTCATGATAAAACAGTTTGACTCAATCAAATTGGAAGAGAACTAGCAACTAACCTAAGAAAACACTTAAAAAGTTTATTGCTCTTAATTTATAGTTAATTTATAGACCAGAATACAATAGTTCTAAAAATGAACATTTGGACATTAAAACCAAATTCTGTCAGGATATTTTTTATTATTTAAATAACTGGCATATATTTAAAACTTAAAACAAAACTCATTAAACAAATACAGCCAACATGTTAGAGAGTTGTTTAATTAACATAAATCTTAGGAAAAGCTACGCTAGTATATTTTCAGAAAAAAATTATTAATTGCATTCCAAAGGTATTGAAATTAATTAATATTTAAAATTATACAGTAGAAACTAGCCAAAAGTAATAATTGGTTACAGTAAGCTTGATATCTAATAATATTTATTATAAACATAACCACCAAGGGAAATAAGCTTCAAAATACACTCTAAGCCATAGTCAATTTATATATATACATGTAATGTTTGATATGTAAATTATCATCAGTAACATAAGAGCTATAAAATTACATTGAAGATAATTATCATTACTTCTGTTACCCTATTGCCTGATTTGACTGATTTTCTTTTCTGTTTTTTTTTTGAAGAGAGAGAAAGAGAGAATTGATTTTATTTATTTTTTCATCTGCCCTTTGTTTCTCTGACACTTAGCTGTGTACATGGTGCTGGCATTTGAACCTGGGTCCTCACACATGCTACTTAGGCACTCCAACCACTGAGCCACCACTCTAGCCCCTGATTTTATTTTTTTAAAATTTCTTAATTTTCCTAATTATTTCCTCACACATTTTATTCTAATAAATGATAGGTTGAAATATCTCCAGTCACTTAACAAGCACCAACTACCAAAATGTGTGATTTATAATCTTTACTTCATAATTGGCATTGCATAGAGAAAGTGATTTCAAAATAAAAAAAAATGAGTAAGGTATCTTCCTCCATATATTAAAAAAAATTCTGAATACTTGTTTAAGTTCAGCAATTTTTTTTTTGCCTGATTACTCTGCAGAGCAATATCCATGCCCATCAGAGCCCAAACAGACACAGAGATAGAAGATAGAAGGTAAATAGTAAGAAAATATGCCCCATCATTATGGAGGAATAAAGTCTAATGAGAAATATTTCTTAAGATTTAAGTTGATATTAGATTTTTTTAAGCTTTGAAAACTTGGATTATAAATAATTAATGGCAAAAATCCTTCCGAGCTCTCTCCTTCTGCTCACATCAGTAAGATACTAAAATCAGTAACCAGTGACCACTTCTATTGCTTCATATTTTTATTCATGACATGCTCTAATTATTTTATTTTTATGTTTATTAGTCTTTTTTTGAAATCTCCTGAAATTCCAATATTGTTCCTATTGCAGCTAGATGCAATTTAAATGAGTTGCCCATTACCAATAGAATTTTAGTAAACATCAAATGAACTCATGATTAGCTATCTTTGGGGTTTTTACTTACATATATAAAATATAACAACATTTCTCTTGTGCTCAGCTTCATAGTATATGTTATTTTGCGTAGCAAACCAAACTTTTAGAACACCTCAACTTCAAATGTTCTTTCTAGATTTTACATTAGTTTACAGTTACAAAATATTCAATTTTAGAATCACAAAACACTAGAAAACTATGTGGTTTGCCTAGACTTTCTCATTGTCAATATGTTTACTAAACATGTTCTTTTCTTTTCTTTTTTTTAAGACAGAGGGACAGTGACAGAAAGACAAAATCAATTATATTTAGTTTTTCATATGGCTTTCGTTGCTCAGGCACTTTGTTGTGTAGATGATGATGGGGTTTAAAACTGCATACTTGAGCATGCCAGGTAAGCACTGTAACCACTGAGCCACCGCTCCAGCACCCTTCTCCTTTTATATTTTGTTAAGGGAGGGGGGTGCAGGAGCAGTGGCTCAGCGGTTACGGCACTTGCCCAGCATGTGAGAGTACACAGGTTCAAATCCCAGTACCCACGTACACAACTAATGGTCAGAGCAACGAAACCCATGTGAAAAACTCAATAAAAATTGATTCTCTCTGTCTCTCTCTCACACTCACTGTCCTCTTTAAAAAAAGAGAGAGAGAGAGAAAGAGAGGGATAGTGAGAGAGAGAAAGAGAATCAATTTTATTTAGAGGTTCATGTGGCCTTCATTGCTTCGACACTCCATTGTGTAGATGATGCTGGAGTAAAAACTGGTGTCCTTGCACATGCCAGGCAAGCACCTTAACTACTGGGCCACTGCTCTAACCCCACTAAACATATCCTTGAGGTAATTTTTAAAAATTGTTTGAAAAGCATTGACAAGCTCCTTATTTATCCTAAATACTCTATTGTTTAATTTGTAAATTCAACATACTTCTTTACCTAATTTTCATCTTGTTATCATAATCAAAAAATTAACAATGATGAACTAATATATAGTCCTTAGCACTTAATAGTGTTTACAATTACTCCACATTTTTAATGCAAAAGAAAATTCCAGATTATGAATTGCATTACATTGCAATGATTTTTAGTTTTCCTAATGAACAAACATTTCTTTTTTGAATGTTGTGAAATTGGTACTTTCAAAGAGGCCTAGTTATTTTATAAAATAGCCCTTAGATATGATTTATTTGATGTTTCCCAACAATCAAATTGTGCCTATATGTGTTTTTGAAAATCCACACTTTATAATGCATTCTGTTGGGAGGTATGTGATCTTGACTCATCCACTTTTTAGGCACTGGTTAGTTGTGATCACTTTATTAAGCTTGGGCCTGTCCATTTTCTTCATTATAAGGATACCACTTTTTTTTTCATTTAAAATTAATCATCAACTTGGGTAATTAATCAATATCTTGGAATAGGTTGTTTGTGGAGACTATGTAACTATCTCTCTACTCTCCCAAATACCAGCAAAAGTTTTAGCATTCATTAATAACATTTCCTGAATTAATATTATTATCAGAATCAGGTGATTTTAGACCTGGGGCAGGAAATGTAAAAAAAAAATGCTTGGAATATATTTAGAGTGCTAAAAGAAAACATCATATCCTGAGATTAATGAGTGTATAACAAAGGATGCACAAACGACATAAATGGGTTCCCACGGGGCAAACTTGGGACAATTTGAGCATTAAACTAATGCTATTAAAAATTTTAATTCATTGAATAGAAAAAGAATCAATGAGATTCATATTCATTTTGAAATTAATTAAGAAAAAGCTTTTAAAATATAAGATATTCAATCAATAAGTATAGACAGAATGATGGGTTATAAAAGTCAGCATATGAAATGAGTTTTATTGAACAGTAACACCCATGCTGGGATTTCAGAGAAAAGAGAGAATCATGAAAGAATCCAAATTCTGTTGATCTTAGTTGATGGAGACACTAACGTAGAATTTTGCTTACTTCAAAATTTGTTGAGTATTAATCTTGTTAATTATTATTAATCAGTTTGATATTGATGTAACTTAGTATGGTATTCCTGGGATATTTGAAGTCAAGTAAGCCGTAAACATAAAAGTATGCAGTATAATCAGGAATACCAGAGAATGGACTTCAATAAGATTCATAAAAGATGATGTAGTAGACTCTTTTCCCTCTAGAAAGATGTCAAAATCCTTCTAAAATTCAGAGTCATTTCCACATATTCCCAATGAAGCTAATTATACAAGTACAAGAGTGTAGGTCTATCCATCTCCCACTCCATCCCCGTGATGGAAATAGAACACTACCTCTACTGGAAACAGAACCAGGGTCCTACTGGCCTTCACTTAGGTGAGCTGGTTACAAGGTCCTAGTCAATTTTACTAAAAGAACTAGTATGTAGGACACAGCAGGGTTTCCTATAGTTATACTATCTATGCCTACATGAAAGCAAAACACACTTCGTTAACAACTGCTCCCAATATAGCAAAAGTGTAATTTTTTTTTGTATTGATGGGTTTACCTTCTTTGCCTTTTGTTCTTTGAACAAAAAGGAAAAGAATCCTTAATTGGATTTAAGAAATGAGTATTGGGGCTGGAGCTATGGCTCAGCAGTTACGGCGCTTGCCTGGCATGCACAAAGGCACCAGTTTGAACCTCAGTACCACATACACAAGGAAGTGTCAGAGCAACAAAAGGCACATGAAAAGCTTAGTAAAGATTGATTCTCTCTCTCTCTCTCTCTGTGTCTCTGTCACTGTCTCTCTCTCTTTAAGATACATAAAGAGGAAAGAAAGAAAGAAAGAACGAAAGAGAGAGAGAGAGAGAAAGAAAGAAAGAGAGAGAGAAAGAAAGAAAGAAATGGAAATAAAGAAAGGAAGGAAGGAGTATTGTCAGGCATGAAGTTGCTCTTAATAGCATGAGTTGGGCCAAAAAGTTTTAGATGTAGTTCCATACACTGACATTGGAGTAGGCAAGAGGAGAAAAGATTGTGAATAGGCCATTACTTCTCATCTTGACCCAAATTTGTATAAGGTACACAGGGTCTACTCTTGGGCTGTGATTGCGTGTTACCTATATTAAGCATGATTGTGTCAAGAAACCATACCAAGTGTAATGGAAAGTGAATGACTGTTAGAAACTGTGGTTCAGAATTAGTATAAATTGTTGTACTAGCGTAAAACATTCTCCCTTTGTAACTTTCTTCTTTCTGTCTGCCACGTTGCAGCTATAATATGATCTTCAGTTCATCAGAAGCAACACAGCTCTGCCTGGCTCAGGGAGCATGCACATTATTAGTCCTTGGAACATGACATCTCCCCTACCACACCCTCTTTTTCTCCTGTGCTGTCGATGTACATTTAAAAAATCTCACCTTAATATTTTGTCATTAGGAATACTATTGTAACATTCCTAACCAGGTAATACTCCATTTGAAATAAGATTTCATTTAGTAGTTACATCCATATTTTGATCAACATTGCAGCTTAAGATTTATTGTGTGATTCTTTAATTGTTGTATTTTCACTGCTACATAAATTCCAGAAAATTAGGCATACGTGTGTGTGTGTGTGTGTGTGTGTGTGTGTGCGCGCGCATGCCCTGCTTTTTTGCTCCTCCACTTTCTTGCTCTTTTCCGGTACTTAGGGTATTTCCCAGCACACAATATATACTGATTAATGACTAGTTGAACAAAACCTAGTGGGGGATGATGAATGTAAACATAGAAATAAAAGCTGATGATGTACAACCAGGAAGAATAATAAAAAAAAATACTGTCAAGGCAATTACATTCATTTTACCAGATGATTTCTTTCTTTCTTTCTTTTTTTTTTTTTTAAAGAGAGAGGGACAGTGAGAGAGAGAGAGAGAAAAAGAGAAACAACTTTATTTAGTTTTTCACATGGCCTTAGTTGATCCAACACTCAGTTGTCTACATGGTGCTGGGGTTTGAACCCGGGTCCTCGTGCTTGCCAGGCAAGCGCCAAAACCGCTGAGCCACCGCTCCAGCCCCTTTCCAGATTATTTCTATCACATGCAGGATATCTTCTAAGATCCATTTATCACATCATTACCTAAAAAAAGTCCAGATACAAAATCTTTGAAAATTCATGAAGACAAAACCATCTTTTATTACTATAACACATTCAGTTAATGATGTTTGTTTTACTTTTTTTATTATAACCTGTTGAGGTGTAAGTTTTACTTCTCTTACAGATAAGGGATTTCTGGTTCAGAAACACCAAAACTTTTTCTCAAAATCACACAATTAATTCAGCATGAGCTCCAGCCCAGGGTCTTCTAATGCCCATATATGTTAATGGAGCTAGATATATATTGAAGTGGCACCAATGTTTTAGTTTATGTCATTCAATAATGGTATGTTGGTGCACGGAATTTTTATTTAGAATTTATTGCTGAAATTACAATTTATCCTACTGTCCTAACCCTGACAAAAGTAAGAATTTGACTTTTTCACTTTGATATTAAAATGGAAGCAACAAAATCATAGAATTATTTTTATATTACTTATGCTTGTCATCAGCTGTCATGTTCAAAACATGCTAACATGACAAATATTACACAGATTTGTGTAATATCATTAGGCCAAGATTATATTTTTAAGGAACAATTTATGTTCTGTGATATCAAAACCAAAAGAAATATATAAAATATCAGATCACTTTTTTATTAGTTGAGTATGCTCTTACATACACATTCCTATATGCCTACATAATGACAAAGTAACTTGAGTTCCATCCTTTTCCAGCTTCTCCCCACCTTCACCCACACCCTGCTCCCTTATCTCCAATGTGATGCCCCCTATCACATATATAAATGTCCATATACATTAAAATTAATTTTTGAACATTCAAGACTAAAATGTCTGGATGAGCATTATTTGGATTCTCTGTGGAGGCAAATATACCATACAGATTGATAGCCCCCATTTTTTCCTCCCTCTTCAATCTCCCTCTCTCTTCTCCCCACCCTCTTCCTTGTCCCCTTCATAGCTATAGTTTCCCTACCTTATGTGATTCTTCAAATTTGTGGTGTCGAGTAAATAAACTTGTCTAACTTTCACCTTATTCTTACTTTTATTCTAGCTTATGCAAATGAGAGAAAACATTTGACCCTTAAGTCTCTGGGTTTGGTTTATTTCACTCTGCATATTTTCCATTTCCATCCATTTCCCTATAAAATCCATGATATCATTCTTTCTAATAGCTGAGTAGAACTCCATTCTTTACATATACTACAGTTTTTGGATCTATTCATCCAGTTAAGGGGCATCTGGGTTAATTATATAATTTAGCTATTGTAAATTGAGCTTCTGTAAACATTAATGTAGCTCTGTCTTTGTAATATGCTGATTCTAGCTCTTCTGGGGAAATGCCCAGGAATTGGATAGCTGGGTTATAAGGTGGCTCCCTCCCTAATTTTTTGAAGATTCTTCACACTGCTTTCAAGAGTGGCTGTACAAATATGTAGTCCTACCAACAGTGTGTTAGTGTTCCTTTCTCCCCACAACATTTTAACATCTGTTTTTGTTCACATTCACCATCTTTGCTATTCTGATTGAATTGAGGTGAAATCTTAATATTGTATAATTTGCATTTTTCTGATTGCTAGTGATGAACAACAATTTCTGATATATTTATTGACTTTTTGAACTTCCTCTGTTGAGAAGTTTCTATTTATTTCCATGGCTTTTTTATTGATTGGATTGTATGTGATTTTGGTATTAAGTTTTTTTAATTCTTTGTATATTCTGGATACTAGCCCAGTGTCGGAGATGTAGAAGTCCACGATTTTCTCCCATTCTGTGGGTTCTCTCTTGACACTCTTGACTAATACCTTAGCTGTGCAGAAGCTTCTCATTTTAATGGCATCCCATTCATTAATTCTTGGCTTTAATTCTTTCAATATGGGAGTCTTATTAAGGAAGTCGGTGCCTATACCTATATGATGGAGTATTGATATTAATTTTTCTACTAACTGTTGTAACGTTGCTGGTTTTGATTCCTAAATCTTTGGTCCATTTCAATTTGATGTTTGTGCAGGGTGAGATATAAGGATCTAATTTATATTTTCTGCATATGACTGTCCAGTTTCTCTAACACCATTTGTTGAACAGCCTGTCTTTTTTCCAAGAAATATTTTTGCCCCATTTGTCAAATATCAGATGGTTAAAGATTTGTGGTTTTGTCTCAGTGTCTTTATGCTATTCCATTACTAGTCAGCCTATTTTGATATGAGTACCACACATTTTTTTTGTTACTACAGTTCTATAGAACAATTTCAGGTAAGTTTTTTAGTTTTTTTTTTCTTAATAGTACTTTGGCTATTCTGAGTTTCTTTTTATTTTTTTAGTTGAGAACTCAAGTTATTCTACCATCATAAATTCATAGAAAGTAACAATATGATATGTATTTTATCCTAATCCAAAGTCACCCCACATCATCAACATCCAAGTCTATTGATTCTTCTGTTTCCCCCTTAACAGTTATAAATGTCTCTCTGTGTGTATGTATATATATCTATATATATATATATACACATACATATATATATATATACATACATATATATATATATATTTGAATTTTTCACAATTAAATAATTGTATAAGTATTTTTTGGCTTTTCAGATGGGGATAAAATTCATGTTACATTGTTGATTGTCGCCTTAGATCCCTCCCTATCTTCCCTCCCTCTCCTGCACCCCACTCCCCTGACTCATCCTTTCCCCCTCCATCCCCTACATATCTATATTTCTCCTACCTTATATGTTGCTATGCCTTTGCTGGGTCTAATACTTAAGCTTCACAACCTTTCACCCAAGCCTGGGTTTTGTTCTAGCCTCCACAAATGGAGGAAAATATTTCACCCCTGCATCTCTCTGGTTTGGCTAATTGCACTTAGCATGATTTATCCCATTGTCATCCATTTACCTTTAAAGGCTATAATATCATTATTTCTAATAGCTGAGTAGAACTCCATTGTGTACATATGCCAGAGTTTTGGATTCATACTTCTAGTGAGGGGGCATCTGGGTTGATTCCATAATTTAGCTATTGCAAATTGAGATGCTATGAACCTTGATTTTGCTGTGTCACTGTAATGTGCTAATTCTAACTCCTCTGGGCAAATACACAGAACAGGGATAGCTGGATCATATGGTGGATCCATCCCTAATTTTTTGAAGAGTCTTCACAATACTTTCCAGAGCAGCTGTAGCAGTCTGTAGCTCCACCAACAATGTGCTAGTGTTCTTATACCCCCCATACCTCCAGGATTTGAGACTATTTATATTTTCATCTTTGCAAATCTCATTGTAGTGAGGTGAAATCTTAATGTAGTTTTGATTTATATTTCTCTGATTACCAGTGATTTAGAAACCTTTCTCATGTATTCACTGTGTTGCTCAATTTCCTCTGCTGAGAAGTTTCTATTTAGCTGTCTGGCCCTTTTATTCATTGGATTGCTTGTGTTTTTGAAATCCAATTTTAGAGTACTTTTTAAATTTTGTGTACTATTCCCCAGTTGGAGTAAATAAAGGCTACAATTATCTCCCATTCTGTCAGTTCACCCGTGACAGTTTTGACCTATTGTTTGGCTGAGCAAAAGCTTTTTTACTTTAATGATATCCCATTTATTAGTTCTTGATTTTAATCTTTTCACTTTGGGAGTATTGTTGAGAAAGTTGTTGCTAACTCCCACATGCTGAAGTGTTGGTCCTAGTTTTCTTCCTAATAGATTTATGATCACTGGATTAATTCCTAGCTCTTAGATCCCCTTCAATTTGATTTCTGCAAGTTGAGCGGTAAGGATCTGATTTCAACTTCATGTTCATTGCTTTCCAATTTTTCCAGAATCATTTGTTGAATAGGCTACCATTTCTCCATGTAATATTTTGACCCCATTTGTCAAAGATCAGATGTTTGAAGATTTATGGGTTTGTCTTAGTATCCTCTTTTCTATTCCATTGGTCTTTATTCCTATTTTGATACCAGTACCATGCTGTTTTTAACAGTATAGCTCTATAGTATAATATTAGATATGGTATATTGTGAAACCACTTGTTTCCATTTTCTTGCTTAGTAATGTTTTGGCTATTATGGGTTTCTTTATGTTCCAAATGAATTTGATGATAGCTTTTTCTATACCTGCAAAAAATGACAATGATATCTTGATGGGATTGCATTGAATCTGTATAGCACTTTTGGAAGAATGGCAATATTTAATATTAATTTTGCCTAAACAAGAATGTGGAACTTCTTTCCATCTTTGCAGGTCTTTAATTTCTTTCTTCAATATTCAACAATTTTCATTGTAGAGGACTTTTATTTCCCTTGTTTGATTAATTCCCAAGTATTGTATTCCTTTTGAAGATATTGTATGAATGAGACTGATTTCCTGATTTCTTCCTCTGCTCTGTTATTGTTAGCGTATAGGACAGCTATTGATTTATGGGTGTTGATCTTGTAGTCTGCCACTTTATTAAATCTATTTATAAGCTCAAGCATTTTTTGGTACTTTTTTTTGGTTTTCCAGATATAGGATCATGTCATCAGAAAAAAGGGATAGTTTGATTTGCTCTCTTCCTGTTCTTATCCCTTTGATTCCTTTTCTTGCCTGATTGCTCTAGCTAGGATCTCAAGGACTATATTGAATAAAAGTAGTGAGAGTGGGTTTGGATGGTGGCTCAGTAGTTACGGAGCTTGCCTGGCTTGTGTGAGAATGCAGCTACAAATCCCAGTACCACATATACAACCAAGTGTCCAAAAAACAAAGCCACATGAAAAACTAAATAAAATTGAGTCTCTCTCTCTCTCACTGTCCCTTTCTCTTAAAAAAAAAATTAGTGAGAGTGGGCAGGCTTCTCTTATTCCTGAGTTTGGTGGAAATTCTTTTAGCTTTACTCCATTTAGTACATGCACCATGCAGGACAGCTTTACTGACTCTTCTTTATTTCAAGTCAAAGACAGTGACCAAATGCCACATCCCTGAGGTCCACAGTCCTCTTCCATCCAAATATCAGATTCTTGAGAATAAGTAGTAAGTAAACAGTGACATGTGCTAGTCAAGTTGAAGCCTCCAAAATAACCATTTATGGAGGGTTGGTTGCTCCAAGGCAACAGAGCAGCAATTATTAAACAACAATTATATTCCACTGAATTCAAATGGTTTTTAAAATAAGCATTATAGGAATGTAAAAGTTCCATGTTTCCCACTGGCTGATGGGTACTGAATATTGAGACAGGGGGAAAGTTTAGGCAGTCAGAATAGTTAGAATATTTGAGTCAATCAAGGGAAAACTGGTTCTTTTTTCTTTTGAGATTAATTTGACATCCCCAGTGCAAGTAAGCCGGGTCTGGCAAGATGGGTCCAGATGCAGACACTCCCTTCTGCTGAACAAGGCACTACACCTTGGGCATCAATAGAAACCAAAGCCTGGACCCAACCAGAATTTCGCACAGCCATGTCCTAGGTTTGCAGGAAGGGAGAGTGCCGCGTTCGGCTGGCGAAGCGGCAAAAACGACACACACACGCTTGTTGCTTCTGGAGATCTCCCGTGCTTTCTCTTTATTCAGGAAGCTGCACAACTTATATAGGGCAGGTAACCCAATCAGCAGGTTGTTGCTATGAGGAAAAAAGCTCTGCTGCCGGCTCCTATTGGTTGTCTCTAAGTGGTCAGATATTCCAAGCATAAGAACCAGGAGCAGCACGAGGTCAGCTGACTTGGCTTGGCCAGCTGCCAGCCGCCATCTTAAAGCTGCCTGCGTGGCGTGGGCCCCGGGTGCCACCCGCCACATCTCCCCCTTTTTGTTTAAGACAAGACCGTGCCTGTCTTAGGTTGCCAGGATAGAGCTACATTCTTACCTGTCATTGGGTGTTGAAGTACAACTCTTTAATCCCTGTCTTAGGTTGATATGTGCTCTTCCTGGTCTGACCCGTCTTTGACTACCGGTCTAGCATGCTCAGCCATACTTCAGGGGAATGGCCAGCTTTGATGGCTAGCAAAGCTTGGTGTTGTATTGCTGTCTGTTTACACTGGTTACCACGTAGCTTGCACATCCACCACACACCGATACCGGATATGAGACACAGGGAACCACCAAAAGCCAGGAAGCCAAACCAATTTCTTCCCCAAGCAACAACAGATTGGAAATCCTACCACCAGTGATCATAGACACAGAGGATATATCCATACAAGCAATAATAAAACAAAAGGCATGAGACAAGTTACCCCAGGTCCAAAATAAAAGGAACAGTAGTTGGTCCTAAAGAAGAGTTTGTAGTGAAACAGGACAGGATAAGAACTAGAAAAAGCAGACAGAGGTAAAGGACAAGGCCAGGCTTTTACGATATTCCAAAGTTCTGTACGATATTCTGTTCCCCATTAACAAGGGGGAGAAGTATCCCCAGCGCCAGGAGGATCTTCACCGTGTTGTTGCTCTTCATCATCTTGAAGGTTGCCTTCCAGTTGTGCAGGCTTAATCAGTCATTCAGGTACCCAAATTGGCAATGATGCATTCTGTGGGAAAACACAAACAGATCCTCGGCTCCAGATTAACACTGGATCTGGGCCATTCCATTGACCTGACAAAACATCTTTCCAAAGGACTGAAGGCCGTTTGCTTTTAGAAGGTTCAGCATGACGGATGGCAGCAGAACGTCCGTCCGAGTCAAGGTTCAAAAAATTCAAAGTAAATAAGACAATAGAGAGTTTATCCTTAGGGGATCTAAAGGATGCCCCTATTCACCCTTTTTGTTTAGTTAACATAGTTTTTAGAGTCAGGTGGGCGCGTTCAACAACATCTTGGCCTGTGGGGTTGTAAGGAATCCCTGTAACATGCTGAATGCCAAA
>PVKS010033658.1:0-21530 GCA_004027875.1 Aplodontia rufa | reverse complement strand
TTTCCAGGGGATTTAGAATGAACCAATTATAGTGACACAGCAATATCTATGTTCATAGCAGCACAATTTACTATTGCTAGATTATGGAAACAACCCAGATGTCCCTCACTGGATGAATGGATCCAAAAACTGTGGTACATATATACCATGGAATTTTACACAGCAATTAGAAACATTGATACTGCAGCCTTTGAAGGTAAATGGATGGCTATGGAAGAAATTATGCTGAGTAAATCAGCTTAACCCAGAGAACCAAGGGTCAAATGTCTCCACTCATCTGTGGAGGTTGGGACTAGACCCTGGCCATTGAGAAAGTTGATGTATTATCATGTGTTAAATCCAGATAAGATGTAATGCTATACAACATAATCCTTTTTTGGAGATATTGTGGGAAGGGGAAGGGAGGGATAAGGGTAGGTAATTGCGGGGGCACTCCTGGGGGTAATTGTAATATCCAGAATCTATGCACATTTTATAATATTTTGTTAAAAACTTGTATGGTTGTCCAAAAATAAAAAAAAATTAAAAAAATAGAATACTTGGCAATTAACCTTAAAAAAAGGAGTGCTGGAAAATAAGAAAATATGCGGAAATATGTGAATAATAGACTCTTATTTATATATCAGAAAGGGAAAACAGTGTGTCTGTGTTGTTTTATTTTCTTTATGTTTCAGAGTGCATTGTTAATTATTATGTTCTTGGTTTTTAATATACAACCCCATAACATGAGATGTTCAATTGAAGTTTTTGTGTCTTCTATATTTGGCAATAAATATTTTATGTCCTATGTTGTGGATCTTAATTTCACTAAATTATGTTCTTTTCCAATGTAAGATATTTAATTGCCAGGTGTTTTAATACTTTAAAAAATATTTTTGTAAATAAACTAACCTTTTATGGAAACATAATCTTTAGTAATTCGTAATGCATCTTTTTAATCAGAATCAGTGATCATCTGAAGTAATATTAAATAT
This sequence comes from Aplodontia rufa, assembly GCA_004027875.1. Taxonomy (NCBI): domain Eukaryota; kingdom Metazoa; phylum Chordata; class Mammalia; order Rodentia; family Aplodontiidae; genus Aplodontia; species Aplodontia rufa. The sequence goes on along the minus strand of PVKS010033658.1, from coordinate 20,556 downwards.
TTGTCAAAGTTTTATAGGAAGACATCAAAGGCTCTGCCAATATCACTTGCAAACAAAAGATATTCTTAGAATTTTAAAAGTGCTAATATTTTATAGTATCATGAATCATGACTTTCTCAGTTCTCAATTTTTTCATCTTTAATTTTCAGGTGAAAGAATAGAAATAAGGAACATTAAACAACTTGTTCAGGAGTACATATAAAATAAATGATGAGATTGTGTTTTCAACTTGATTCTGTCTGATTCTAACGTACCAGTGCTTTTATTAAAGTAAGTCTTATGGCAACAAGCCTCTCAGATTCTTGTTCTCACCCTACAGGAATGGAGCAAGGTGTGAGAAGGAAGCCTTCGATAAACTCTTCAAATCCTCCAAAATATTTTTGTGAGTGCACTGTAGTGAAAATTGAAAGCTGCCTTACCATCACCCACCCTTCCACTCTACTATCCCAAAAGTCATAATTTATTTTAGAGAAGTATGTTAGTTTCCAATTATAGCATAAGAAGTAACCACAGGAGAAACTCTTCCAGAATATCAGAATGAAAGAAAAAACACCTTTAAAAATTAAACTTTCCATAAAAGCAACAAGAAGTCTGGAAAAAATGGTCAGAATTTTATTTTTCCAGAGCTCTGATAGTTAACCAAATGCTTGCAATAATCCAAGAAGAATTGATTCAATAAGAGGGGTTGAACCTCAATAACAACAGAATATTTTGTGGCCTCTTAACTTGACCTACTGCTATAATCCCCTCCTCATTTCCACAATAACCTTCAAAAACAGCATCCCTACAGCATAGTTGATACAAGAATAAAAAAAGACTAGTAAACACTGGAGGGGGAATTTATGGCCTGCAGCGCATCAAAATGTTCATTCCCAGAAAATTGTCATTATTTGATCTGACTGGTAGCTCCCTGGAAAAGTGTCATCCACAGGGCTTCTCTTTATTTGAACTCACTAAAGTTGTCAGTAGAATGAACCCTGTCCCAGGAAGTTTGTTAAAAATTCTCAACAACAATTGATTAACATGACAACTATATGTGCACAGAAAATATCTTGAGATGGCCTAAATTCCACAATTCTGGTTGACTTTGAAGTCCTGTGCAAGTAGGAAATATAAGCTAAGCATATCAGAAATGTCCAGTGTTGAAGGCCATAAAATGTACATGAAGCCACTCTCCAAAGTAAAGGAGATATATCAATTCAAGGCAATTGAGAAAATCCGTTCTATAACTAGCTGACCACTGATTTCAGTACTACACACAGCAGAGAATGCACTTCAGAGAACTAATGCAATAAACTCAATGAACAACAGCAAATCTTGGAGAAACATGTTTGATTTCTAGAGTTGCCACATTACTGTATTCAAAATGTCCAATATTCAATAACAGCAACAAAAAAGTAAACATGCAAAACAATCATATGATGGAAAAAATCAATAGAAACCATCCTTAAAGAAACGTGGATGCTAAGCTGGAAAAGGGCTTAAAATTAACTATTATAAATATATTAAAATGACTTAACTATGAATAAATAATTAAAGGAAAGCAAGAGTGTGATAGCTGTCTGAACAAAGAATAACAATAAAGAGAATGAATTCCTGAAAAAGAACAAATCTGTGGTCGAAAACCTCAATAACCAAAATAAAAATGTATCAGAAGAACTGACAGCAAGTTTGAACCAGCAGAAAAAAAATGAGTAAATGTGAAGCTAGATCAAGTGAGATAATGCAGCCTAAGACAGAAAAATTTTAAAAGAATGAAGAAAAACAAACTGCTTCAGTGCTTTCCAGGACACAATCAACTGTACTAAAATACACATAATGAGAGGCACAAAAGGAGAAGAGAGAGAGGAGCTGGAGAAAAGAGTATTTGAAAAATAATATCCAGAAATTCTGTAAATTTCATGACAAATGTATAAAAAGCTCAACAAACTCCAAGCAGGAAAATTAAAAGATTTTCACATCTTAAGCACATCATAGTCAAACTGTTAGAAACTAAGATGCTGGGGGGAAACCATGACATGGTATCAGCCTTGGTTAACTATTAAATATACATTGGTTCTTGATTGTTTGATAATGATTCCCCCTTAATTGTAAGTCCATATTCAACTAATAAAAAATTAATAAATAAATAAAATTGCAAGGTTAAAAAAAAGAAAATAAATTAAGATGCTAATTGTAATCCCCAGGGAAATCACTTAAAAATAATATATAGTAACTGCAATGTGGGAATTAAAATAGAACACAGCAATATCGATGTTCATAGCAGCACAATTTACTATTGCTAGGCTATGGAAACAACCCCGGTGTCCCTCACAGGAAGAATGGATCCAAAAACTGTTGTACATTTATACTATGGAATATTACACAGCAATTAGAAACAATGACATTGCAGCCTTTGAAGGTAAATAGATGGCTATGGAAGAGATCATGATGAGTAAAATCAGCTTAACCCAGAGATCTAAGGGTCGATTGTCTCCACTCATCTGTGGAGGTGGGGACTAGACCCTGGACAATGAGAAAGTTGGTCTAGAAACATTAGTTAAATTCAGATAAGATGTAATGCTTAACAATCTAATACTATTTTTAGAGTTATAATGGGAAGGGGAAGGGAGGGATAAGGGAGGGTATTTGGGGGGGCACTCCTGGGGATAATTGCAATGTCCAGAATATATACACATCTTACACATATTTTATATTGTTTTGTTAAAATCTTGTAAGGTTGCTCAAAAATAAAAAAAAATAGAACACAAATATCTATCTATTTAACAGATGAGAGTATTATAATTTCTTAGATAATATACTCTTCTAAAAGTTTTATGGATTTACATTTGAATTTATGATCTATTTTGAGATAATCTGTATAAACTAGGAGGTCTAAATTGAGATTGTTTTGCCTATTGATTTTCAATTGCTCCAGGATCGCTTGTTGAAAAACTATTCTTTCATTGAACTAATTTTGCTCCTTTCTCAAACCCCAGTTCACTCATCTGAGAATAAAATGAAGATGATGAAAGTAAACTGCTTTGAAGAATTATTGTCCAGTAAAAGTCAGTGCATTCAAAATGCTTACTATTCCCAACATAGAGACGCTACAAACAATAGTTAATTCATTGGCAATTTAAGGATTTCAGTTAGAAAAACAAAATCTCAGCTCCTGTTGCAAATGAGTCATCTCATTTGTTTACTGAGGAGTATAAACTTCAGAACTCTAGACCCATGTATTTTTTTTATCCTTTCTCCAATCTCTGTCATAGCTCAGGACTCCATGGATCCTCACTTCCTGAATACTTAGATTTTCTAATATCTCTCAGAACTCTAGAAATGAACTTTTAAAAATCCTAAGTAATTGCCTTAACAACTTAATATTCAGTCCCCTCCAATTTTTATTTGGAGTTATCTTTATTTCTCTGCAATTACTCAGTGTACTTTATTTTATTGCGCCTGATTAAATTCTTCATACAGACGGAAGTAGCTATATCCATGAGTCCTTAATCAATTGTCTATGCCACCTTTTTAAAAACACTGCTCTTCTAACTCATCTGACTTGCTGCAATTACACATACAGATTCTGGGAGCAAATTGCTTTAGTTGAATGTGATATAACACTGGAATATTCATCTTTTTGAAAACTGGCCAAAAGACCTTACTGCATATCTATATCTGGCAATACCTGGTTTAGGCCCCAGTGGTATCTTCCCATGTGAAGTTCCCTGACCATCTCTATAGGAGTCACTAAGATCAGTAAGATCATATCCCAGATTAGAGTGTCTGCATCAGAGCACATACTACATTTTAAAATCTACATTAATTAGTTGTTTACTCATATATTATCTGTATTCCTATTAGATGGTAACGACCGTGAGAGTAAATACTATAATTATTTTATTCACTAATATTTACTTGTACCTTCCCTTTAAGGAGGAAAAATCATTGAATGGGTTTAGTGATGATGACACAGGATACCAGTAAACATTTGCCCATAGGAATCTTCCTTTCTTTCCCACAAAGAAATGTCTAATTTATCACTATATAACTTGTCTAATACAATGAGAAACAATTTAATAATGTTAAACAAGTCTGAGTAACACTTTTCTAAAAGAAACCACAGTTTCTATTAATTAGTCCTCATGACAACGGGATTCAGAAATTAAGTCAACTGGCTTAAATCTAGACAAACTGAGTCATTTAGGTTACTACCACTTACAAGTTCTGTGTCTTTCGGTTTTTTATTTAACCTGTCAAAGCCTGAGTTTGCACATTATTTTAAAATAATTCTATATGTTAATCCCTAGCTTTTTTTTTTTTTTAAGAATCAAATGTAAGGGGCTGGAGTGGTGGCTCAGCGGTTACAGTGCTTGCCCAGCATGTGCAAGTACATGGGTTCAAACCCCAGCACCACGTACACAACTAAGAGTCAGAGCAATGAAAGCCATGAGAAAAACTAAATAAAAATTGGTTCTCTCTGTCTCTGTCTCTCTGTCTCTCTCTCTCTCACTGTCCTTCACTCTTACAAAAAAAAGAATCAAATGTAAATGTCTGTATAGAGAATAAAACACAACATAAAGAATATGGCAAATTCTCAATAAGTGTCATATTCTATGATTTCTCATTCTGGAAATGGATATCTTCAACCATGCTGAAATTAGGCATTTTGATCTTTATCTTATTTTGAATATCACATCACTTATTAGAATAATCTATCACAAATGCAATTGGGTGGTGAAGTTTCTACAGAGAGGTCAAAATGCTCAGATTTTCCAAATCTGGAGTCATTTTCCATTTGCATACCACCACTAGTAGAATTTTTTTATATTTTATTAAGAAATTTATTTGTTGAACAATCAAATATGCCTCTAACAAAACAATATAATATATACGTATAAATTTTGAAGCTCTAATGACTGCCCTTTCCCTAGGAAACAACAGAATCAACCCAATCTGGTAACTATTGTTTTGATAAAGCATACCGGTTTTATATGAATATAAAAATATATGTGCTACCATGAAAAGAAAAGGGAAAAAAACTGAGCCAAAGAAAGAAAGAAGGAAAGCCAGTAAGAAGCATCAATAGTAATTGGAGTCAGAATATAGTGAGATGCTGGGGATTTGTTGTTAAGAAATGAACTTTATCTGAAGGAGACCCTGTTCCAGGGTGCCCACTGGATGAGAAACACCAACAGAAGCTTTCCCTTGTCATTTAACAATGCACTAAAAGGAATGAAGCTCAAATAGCCACCAGCAACTCAAAAGTCTGCTCACTCCACAAAAGCTTGTATTTTGTGGAGCCAGCTTCTGTAGACTGTTTTACCCTTCACTTACTACATAAAATAATCCAGATAAGATTAATTACTACCAAAGTGTTCACAATTTATTATATATGATGGAACCAACTATTTGCCAAATTATTCATTTTTATTAACCTTTCATCCTCTTACTAGGAACAGTTTTGAGAAGAAATTGAAACAATTTGTCTATGTATCCATGCAAAAGCAGCAACTTGGCTTCCACTTCACTGTGCTTGATTTTATACCAGGTACTCTCAATGAGTAACACTTTCATGACCTTGCATGGTCCCTCCCACATTGATGCTAGATTGAGTCTTATGACTTGTCCTAGCCAACGTTGATATCAGCAAATGTGATATAAGCAGAGACTTAGTAAATTCTCATGCATGGGGCTTCCCCTCTTGGAAAGCTGTGACTTCTATGTAGTCAATAGTCAAATGCCTGCGTGATTGCACCCACATGAAGTCAGCAGCAGAACCATCCAGCCAAACTACAGGATTATAAAAATAATTACTCTTTTAAACCACTAAGACTTGGAGTTACTTATTTGAAATAATAGACTACTGACATAAAATTTGAAACTGGAAATGTCAGCAAAACTTAGAAGAAATTGCATTAGTTTTGAGACTGGCCAGTGGACAGAGGCAGCAACAAGGAGACTGTGGTAACCAAAGAGTCACAAGGAAAACAAGGCTAGACTCTGACAAGATAAGGACCTGCATTCTGAAGTAGAAAAGAACTGGTGAGACCAACGCCTATAACAATTCTAAGGTATCAAATGTTCCTAATGAAATTGATGGCTTAGGTTGATTGGGCAAACAGAACTTAATACACTGTTTTGACTAAATTTTGAGCATGAGATTTTTGAAAACTAATCAAATAAAGAATTTTCTTTACTCCAAATGCTCCTGAAGCCAGACTTGTGGTTAGGAATTATTAAAGTGTATTTTTTTTCACTTCCCCAGAACAAACCTAAAATAGGCCACTATTGTCAGTGCACCTCTTTGTGGTATATCCTTTAGATTTTTCTGGTTTACCCCATGAGGGTATTTTCTTTGGCAATCCTGCTTCATAAAGAGTATCCTATCTTAAAATGTATATTTGGACGAATGACAGTTTTGTGAGACTGTAACATACCCATTCATCTGGGTATGTTAAATTCTCTGTCTGTAATAAATTATACATGGGTCATACAAAGTTCTTCACATGGAAAACTATATTACAGAAGTCCACAAAGAAATACCTTGAGTGGGTTATACACTAGTTAGTTAATGCTCTGCTTGCAACCTTTATGAAAAGAAAAATAAAATCTCTTTATTTAAACAGTATTACCTCCCTGCCTTTGGTACAAACAAAAATGAAAATGTTATCAACTATACTTGATGCCTTTTTTAATAGATCTCCTTGGGATGGTCTCATTAAATTTATTTCCAAGAACTAATTTGCCCCCTAAAAGAATTTTAATGCCTTTTGTATCAGACATGAATATTACTTAGCTCAGTGTGTTTCTCTTTTTGCCTTAGCTGCCAGGAAACTAAGCCAAGTTGCATCCCTGGCAGTACTAATAAGGTCATATGAGAAATCTAGTGACCACTCCTCATGTTTTTCTAAGTCTGTCTTTACTTGTTTTTAAAAATTCTATTATTAAACTTACCATAATTTGAAACTGTATATTTCATGTCTAAATCATTTGAAAAGTCAGGTTCAAATAAGATAAACACTACATATTTTATATATATTGGATATCATGTCTTTCAATAAACATAAACTAGGTAAAAGGTGATTGACTCACTAAAAATTTCCTAATGAGATTTCATTACATAATTATCAGTTTTATGTAAATATTACTCATCTCTCCATTCTTTCAAAAATGGTATTTATTTTCAAAGTTATAAACAAATTAGTGGGGGGCAGAGATTCATCTTTTATAAGTGGAAAACAAGTAAATACACATTTTAAAGTAATTATTTAAATAATTCACACAATTTAAAAGTCAAATATAAAAATTAAAAGTTTAGAGGAAAAATATTCTTCACATCCCTAGTCCTCCTTTTACTCAATTTTTTCAACCCTCCCACGTATGACCATTACTGTTAGTGTTGTAATATTCCTTCAGATATTCTTTACTATCAATAAGCAAATACAAATATGTGCTCTTGGTAGCATTCAACTCATACTGCTCTGCAGTTTGCCTTGTGTAAAGTAAGGGTGAATGTTAGAAATATGAATTATGCCAAGTTTTACAAATGAGCAATACTGCACAAACTCTAGCTTTTTCATTTTGTGATTTAAAGTATTCCATAATATTCATTTTCCATATATGTGAGTGGAGTTGTATATTAAATTGTAGATGTGAATTTAATGAGTAAAAATATACTTAAGTAGAAATTTAAAAGAATGTGAACTCAACAGACTTTTCTTTTTTCCTTTTTATCTTCTTTTTATCTCTTTCCCTCTTTCCCTCCCTCTGTCCTCTTTCCCTCCTCACTTTGTGGTGTGCACGGTAAACAATCTGATTTAACATTTCATATAAACAAAGAATTTTGAATAGCCTGAAAGAGAAGAGCAACGAGGATGCTACAGTTACCAGACATTAAACCATAAGAAATAAATAAGCAGTGAAAGCAGTCTGGCATTGGCACACAAAGAAAATGTCAATGAAACAATAAAATTCCAGAATTACATACAAATTCATAAAACAGCTTAGAATAAGACAAATTTAGTATTTCAAATCAGTGAGGAAAGATGGACTGTTCAATAATCTAGTGGAACAACTAATTGCCCATCTGTAAAGAAAATAATATTGGGTCCTCTCTCAGACATCATCCCCAAGGGACTCCTGACACTCAGACTCAGTAAAGGAGTTTGATAGACTATTTACTTCCTCATCAGATAGGGCATTAATACCCAAGATATACAAAGAATTCAAAAAACTTAACAAAAATCAGCTAAGCCAATCAATAAATGGGCAAAAGAACTAAGGAGACACTTCTCAAAAGAAGAAATATGGATGACCAATAAGTACATGAAAAAATGTTCAATATCTGTAGTGATTAGAGAAATGTAAATGAAAATGACAATGAGATTTCATCTCACTCCAGTCAGAATGGCAATTATCAAGAATATGAAAAACAATAAATGTTGGTGAAGATGTTGGGAAAAGATACACTCATACATTGTTGGCGGGACTGCAAATTGGTGCAACCACTCTGGAAAGTAATATGGAGATTCCTCAAAAAACTAGGAATGGAGCCACCATTTGATCCAGCTATCTCATCCTCAGTATGTATCCAAAGGATTTTAAATCAGAATAGTACAGTGATGCAGCCACACCAATGCTTACAACAGCATAATTCACAATAGCCAAGCTATGTAACCAAACTAGGTTCCCTTCAAGAGATGAATGGATAAAGAAAATGTGGTATATATGTACAATAGAATATTAGTCATCAACAAGAATGACTTTATGGCATTTGCCAGTAAATGGTTGGAACTTGAGGCTATCATGCCAAGTGAAGTAAGTCAGTCTCAAAAAGCTAAAGATCAGATGTTCTCTTTGATATGCAGAAGCTAGTCCAAAATAAGGGAAAAAATCAGAGTAGTAGACAAAGGAATCAGACTTTCCTGTGCACATATGTGAATATACCACAGTGAATCTCACCATCATGTATATCAACAAGACACTATTTTTTAAAAAGCTATGTAAATAATAGAAAGATCAGTAGAGTAGAACAAAGAGAATAGAGGTGGAAAGAAGAGAAGGGAAGGGGAAATATTGGAGATTAGATTAGACCAAGATATGCTTATACTCCATGCTTTTACAGTTATGTCACCGTATATTTTATTGTCATGTATAACTAAAAATAACCAATAAAAATGAAGAAAAAAGATTAATGCAATAAAAAAGAGAATATTTACAAAGCTTTCTATGTGATGCTGGGAAATCTCACAGAGCAAGTAACAGCACAATACTCTTATCTTTCCTGAGCCTCAGGGAACAGAGTGGTCAACACTGATAAACTTGTATGGAAAGGGGCACCTGACAAGAGCCCAACTTCAGGTGAGGGTATACAGCCAGACTACAGTGACACCCCATATAAGAGCTCCCCTGTTCAGCTGATTTGCCCAATACAGCTGTCCTCAAACAAGTCTGTCTACTAGATTCAAGCAGGATGGGGATGGGGCAAGGGTAGACATGGAAGGATGCATGGGAAACAGCAGTGAAGAGCATCTCACCATCACCCTCAGAGCAAAATCCAAATGCATCGATCAGTCTAAACATGGACAACTCCTTTATGACCTTGGGTTGCATAGTGTATATGACTATGATTCAAAATCTAAAAGTCACTTACAAACTGGCGGATTTTAATGCACTAAAAATATAATACTTCTGTGTATTAAAATAATACTCTCTGTATTAAAATCACCATAACCAAAGCAAAAAGACAATGACTACCTCGTGCTAAACACTAAGAAGTCAATTTCAAAATATCAATAAAAAAGTTAGCAGAGGTTCTTAATATATAGTTCAGAAAAGGGAACATACAATTCACTATCAAGCATGACAAAATATATTCCACCTTACTCTCAATAAGATATATGCAAATTAAACCTTCTTAGAAATACCATTTTCCATTTAACAGATTGGCTAATATTAAAAAATAGGCACACAACTTACACAATTTACTGAGGTATTGATAGTAAGTGTGTGTGTGCGCGTGCGCGCATGTGTGTGTGTGTAAAAATGCTGTAGAGAGAAATCTGGCAATATCTATGAAAATTAAAAATGTCACATACTTTTCACCCTAATTTATTTATTGTTCTTTCAGTTCTTTCATTGAAAACAAAAAGTCCAAATAATATCAACCAACTAAAAAATCTCTGAGTCTCAAAGAAATGCTATACGAATTTCTTTCTGTCACCAAAGACAAAAAATGAAATGATTCTTTTTATATCCCATATCACTAGGACATTACTATTGTAAGTATATGACTCATAAGTTGGTTCTCAAATATATTTCAATATTTATTTCTTCCTTTGTGCTTATAGTCTGTACATTTTCTATTGATTTCTGAAATGTATCCCATTTTCGATTGAAGTATCTTGGAATATTTGAATAAGAATTTAGATTCAATGCTATCGCCATCAAGATACCAATGTCATTCTTTACACATATAGAAAAGTTCTCAGATTCATTTGGAATGATAAGAAGCCCAGAAAAGCCAGAACATTACTAAGCACGAAAGACAGAACAGGAGGTTTCACAATACCAGATCTAATATTATATCATAGAGCTGTAGTAACAAAAAAAGCATGGTATTAGTATCAAAATAGGCATTGATACCAATGGAGTAGAATAGAAGACTTTGAGACAAACCCACAAATATTAAAAAATCTAATATTTGACAAAGGGAGTTAAAATATAACATCCAGGAATGACAGCCTATTCAACAAATGGTACTGGACAAACTGGTCAGCCACTTGCAGAAAGTGGAAATTAGAGACTTATCTCTCCTCTTGCACCAAAGTCAAATCAAAATGGATCAAGAAACTAGGAATTACACCAGCTACCATACAACTGCTAAAAAAAAAAAACAATTAGGACAAACATTCCAGCATATGGGAGTAGGGAACCACTTTCTCAACAAGTTCCTAAAGTGAAAGAATAAAAGTCAAGAATCAATAAGTGAGTGGGATGCCATTAATCGAAAAAGCTTTTGCTCAGCCAAGAAATTGGCCGAAACTGTCAAGACAGAACCTACAGAATGAGAGATAATCATGATCTGTGATTTCTCCAACAGGGGACTAATATCCAAAATTTACACAGAACTCTAAAAACTTAATATAAAAATAATTCAATCAATAAATGGGCCAGAAAGCTAAACAGAAACTTCTCAACAGTGGACATTGAGCAAGCCAATGAATACATAAGAAAGTGTTCTAAATCTAGTAATCAGAAGACTAGTAATCAGAAGCAAAGATGAAGAAAAACAGATGCTGGAGGGATTGCAAGGAGATAGGAACACTAGTACACTGTTGGCAGAACTGCAGATTGGTACATCCACTCTGGAAATCAGTGTGGATACTCTTGAAAAAAATAGGGATGGATCCACCTTATGACCCAGCTATACCTCTTCTGGGTACTTTTCCCAGAAGAGCTAAAATCAGCGTATTACAGTGACACAGAAAAATCAGTGTTCTTAGCAGCTCAATTTACAATAGCTTAATTATGGAATCAACCCAGATGCCCTTCACTTGTTGAATGGATCCAAAAGCTGTTACACACACACACACACACACACACACACACACACACACACACACACTATGGAGTTTTAGTCAGCTATTAGAACCGATGATATTATGGCCTTTGAAGGTAAATGGATAACAATGGAAGAAATCATGCTGAGTGAAATTAGCCAAACCCAGAGAATCAAAGGTTGAACATTTTCCCTCATTTGTGAAGCCTAGAACAAAACTCAGGCTTCAGTGAAAGGTAGTCAAACCCATGTACTAGATTTACCAAAGTCGAAGCAACACATAATCTAGGGGAACCATAAATACGTGTAGTGGGGGGAAAGAGGTAGGAGGGAGAGGAAAGGCAAGGATGATAGGGAGGGAATCAACAATGTATCTTACTCTTTAATGATTGCATAAGAATTATGCAATCATTAAATTCTGGAAAATACACACAGGGATAGACATTTATAGCTGTAAAGTAAAGACACTGAGGTGTGGGTCATGTGGGGGTGATTCTGGATTAGGATTAAGGGCATATCATATAGTTATTACACATGCATTTATGATGGTACAACAACACAACTCCTCAATAACAAAATAAACAATAAAAACAGCTTAAAATTCTTCCTATTTACCAATTTTTTTAAAAAATAGAATTGTGCCTCCCTTTTCTATTATACCAAAACTATTAATTAAATACCTACTGTGGCGAAGTCTTTGCTAAAATCTGGGGCTACAAATGTGAATAAGAACTGCTCCCATGATGATCATTTAAACTAGTGGGGTGTTCTAGTTAAACTGAAGCTGTCTAAACCACTCTAAAACTTCCTGACTCAAAACAACTATATTTACTTGACTCATGAATCTGTAATTTGTGAAAATTTTGGCAAAGTCTAGTTCCACTTGACATCAGCTGGGGCAACTCAAAGGTTAGAAGCTGAAATATCGGTGGGCCCAATTGCTCAAATGATGGTGGTTAACATAACAGTTCAGTGATGTCACCTTGGTAGCTCGGATCTGCCATTGTATGAATATGGGAATCAGAAACCCTACACATCAGAGCCATTTATTTATTTATTTGAGAGGTTGTTGTTAAACATTTAAGCATGCCACTGAATAGCTGGCACCAACTTGTGAATTTATGACTAAAATTCCCACATGCAAAACTCTGAATAGCAAGTGTGCTACTGAATTTTTCAAATGATATTTGGAATTGAGCAAAACCAATCATATTGGCTTTTCAAAATGATTTTTAAATTACATCTTGTATGCATCTGTTATGTATGGTATGGGCATATTTTTACATTGTGTGATAAATATGAACATGAAGTATTTATGCAAATATGTTTATTCTAAATGCATAGTATCTTTTTTTCTTCTTTCTCCTAGGTGTGCCAAGAAATAGAACTAATAATCTTCGCTAAATCAACCTCATCTCAAGATATCTAAAGACTGTCATTTTACTATGAATTTTTTGAATTTTTTTGTAGATTTTCATTGTTGAACTCTAGCTTTATACATTTTTATTAAAAGTGGGAAGAAGCTGGATTGATGGTGTTTAGCCAGATGCCATCTCAAATGTATGAACAGAAAGTCCTTTCACAACTCTTCTAAATCTAAGAAAAAATTTTAGTAACACAGCATATTAATTTTAATGTAGGTTCATACTGGGCATTAATGACTTTAGTCTCTGTGTGCACTGAATTATTTGGTGTCAATCTGTTGTATCACAAAAATAAATGATTTAAGACAAATAAAGGACTGTGCTGTGAAATCCCCTTGCATGAAGAAGGTAAGCCGTATGATTACATAATGCAGCCTAAACTAGAGCATTCAGGGGTGGCAACATTTTGTCTGCACAAAGGTACAGAGCTGCACATTCATATCTATACTTTAGCTCTCTCATCATTGGAATAACCAATAGCATCTCTTGAATGAGGCACTCTATGCTCTGCAAGTTTTAGCACATTTAATCCTCAAAATAATTCTATCAAGAAGGTACTCTTCTCTTTCTGTAGATAAGAAAATTAAGACAAAGAAATGAAAATAGGCATGTCCAAGGTCACATAAATAGAAAATGGAAGAATTAAAAGTAGATCACAGTCATTTTCTCTCTCCAGAACCACCTTTTCAATCCTTCTGCTCCTCCACCTGAGAAAAACAGCATCTAACCCAGAAGATGGTACTGAATGAAACCTGTTCTGAACATCCAAATACAGCTGACTTCTCCATTAGTGGGAAAACGTGTTAAAATTTGTGGACTTCATAAAGCCCATTATTTTGAGGGATGCAAAGATTGACATTTGAATCCCTCCTTCTTTTTCTTTTAAGCATTTTTGAATTTAGCAAAATTCGCACTGCTTAAATATTCCTAGAGTTTATTACTTTTTCATTTTCCCTCTGAATATTCTATAAAGTACAGCCATACATTTGGCAAACTCAAGATTTAATTATTCTCAGAGCCAGAGTCACCATTTTCATTCATCCCGTCTTACATATTTTGAAATCTGCATATAAACATGCAAAAATCTTTCCACATTCCCTGAGATCTACAGAGGTAAGATCACTGAACCTGGCAGAGTGACAAAGGAGAAGAACCTTTAAGGCTATAGCAAGTAACTTTTAAATATAAAATCTATTTCCTTTAATCACTTTTTCTTCTTTAAAGGTTAGGAAATTGCTTTTGTTGGATTACCTATTTAGTAGTTATAATAAGCTAAGCATATATTGATTTTCTTTCTAAAATGATATATTATGGCATACTTCCCAGAGTTTGTAACATTTAATTTATTCTCTTCTAGTCTATAAATTAAAACTTTTTAAAAAAAGTTTTGGAATAATGTCACACTCTTTATAATATTACATACATCTAATACCTCCATTGCCAAGTCTTGTGGTATCCTTTACAAATATACATTTTTTATTTTTCTCTACAAGGTAAAACTTTAAGATATTCAACAGGCATTCACTGATAAATGTTATGTATCAGATACTATGTTTCGGGCTGAATTAAGAGGTTGAGGAGAACCTGGGACATGCTTCCAAAAAATTCATATTCTCATAGAAGGTACAGACAAGTAACTGTAGGATTACAACACCTTGTTGAGGTTTGCAGAATATTGGCTTCTCAGAGACAGCTGTGTTCTAATTTCTGGAAATGATAAATATATTAGGAGACAAAGAAAGAGGATTTAAGATTAGAAATGGGATTAAATCTGTTCATTAACTGACCTTAAAATAGGGACATTATTCTGGATTGCCCAGGCAGGCTCAATGTAATCACAGGGTGAGTTAGAAGTGGGATAAAAGGATTAAAAATAGAAGTCAGGCATAATATGTGGCAAAGGAAAAAAGAGAGAAATAAAGATGATAGTAAGAGGCCTCAATCCAAGGAATGTGGGTGAACTCAGAGGCTGGAAAGGACAGGGAAAAATATCTTTTCCCCCAGAAACTCCAGAATGGAATATCACTTTGGCACTTTGACCAGCCCAGCAAATCAGTGTTGAACTTCTACCGTATATAACTATAGAATAATAAATGTGTGTTGTTCAAATCCCTAAATTTGTGATGATTTGTTATAGCAGCAATAGGAAAGTAAAGTATCTGTGAAAAATACTGGTACAGAGAAACTTTATATAATACTGAAGGAGACTAGAGAGGAGATGTTAGCCTGGAGTGAATAAAGTAAGTGCCCTAACAAAGAATCATAATTCAAGTTCAATTTTTGAATGTTCCTCTGCCTGGTCTTCAAAGGGCCATAACAATGGTATGAAGGTCTTTTTTTGGATTGTTAAACATTTAAGAATGAGCAGGAAAGCCAAAGCCAAAAGGCCTAAGAAATCATTCTCTTCATTTTGAAGATCAATATTTTAAGAGATAATGGAAAAATATGTCAGGAAATTAAGAGCCCTAAAGTGAACAATGATTTCAATAGAGAAAGAATGGGAGAGGTATTTTTCTTTCCACTGAGTCAAAAATGGACAACTAGGGTCTGGTTTGAAATTTTAATTTCCTATCTAGTGATAGTGTTTGATATTGTGTAGTTTTTGTGTCTATAGTCATTGAATCTTAGTTAAATTTTATAGTCACTAATTCAAATCATGTAGGTCCAGGTACACAAAATCTAAATCACAGAAGTCCTCAAAATAATTAAAAGCAGGAGAAGCATCACTGCAGTAGATTGTCCCATGGCCACACAGACCCACAGGGAGCATGTATGCCTCATAGGGCATAATTGCAATCCTGCTTATGACTAGTGATAAGGTAACATTTTTAAAGTTAACTAATTAGTTAAATTTAGTTTAACTGGTACACAAAACACAAAAATTGTGCCTGTAATAGGGTGATACATGTATAATTGTGGAATTTTTAAATTAGATAAAACATATTTAACACCTCAAATATTTGTCATTTCTTTTTGGTGAAAGGTTTCTATACATTTATAGCTTTTTCAAATGTACAGTACATTATTATGGTCTATAACCTACTATACCTCTGCACATCCAAACCTCAAATTCCTATGACAGAGTACCCTTTGATCAACCTTACCCCATCCCCTACCCCACCACACATCTTTTCTATTTGAAGCAGTCAGATTTTGGAGGCCAACAATATGCCTGGTATAACAAGGTATTTTTTAATAAGCAGATAATGAATAATGGTAAAACAAGGAGATTTCTTTCTCTTTCTCTCCCCTCACATCTCCCCACACCCCTTTCTCTCTCCCCACTTAAGCAAGAGTCACCACTTGAAGAACAGAGTAGTTCCCAAGACAGGACCTCTCCATAACTCAAAGGAACACCCTCCCCACATGACTACATAAGAAAATTGTAAAAGGTTTACCAGATGTTACTCTGTAGAATTCAAGCAGGATATGATCCATATGTATATAGAGAAAGCTATGTAGGGTTTAATGCAAATAAAAAGAAAAGAAGCAGCTAAGAAATCATTTGATAATTCCTGATGGTAGCTGTATTTTTATGAGCATCTATAGTTAACTCACAAAAACAGCTGTGACACAGGCCAATAGTCCCAGGTACTAGAGGGTGAGGTAGGAGAATCGCTTATGAATAATGCAAGATAATCTCCCCTTCTCAATATGCCTAGCATCTGCAAAGCCCTTTGCATGAAAGGGAATATTCACAGGTTCCAGCGATGAAGGTATAGACATCTTAAGATGTCTTAAGAGGCCA
Organism: Aplodontia rufa; assembly: GCA_004027875.1. Taxonomy (NCBI): domain Eukaryota; kingdom Metazoa; phylum Chordata; class Mammalia; order Rodentia; family Aplodontiidae; genus Aplodontia; species Aplodontia rufa. Next base: position 3,839 of record PVKS010033658.1, on the reverse strand, counting down.
TGATTCAGCCTACCATAAAACCCTATCTTATAATAAATTCCAAGAAAAGATGTTACTCTTTATATTATTTGATATCACACTACTTTCTTAATTTTCATTGGCTGGCTTGTTAGTCACATAAGAATAGTAGGGTAATATCTATCCTGATACACCATTCATGGTATAAAATATAATAATTGTTTAATAAATGTATTTATTGCCTTAAACACTTTTAGACTGTTTTTGAGGATGTGAGGCAACAGAGCGCTCACCAAGTCAAATTCAAAATGAAAAGTTGTGGTACTATCTAAAAACATCAACCATTCCATTCATAGGCACATGCTCAACAGAAATTTGTAAATATGTTCACAAAAAACATGTACTAAAATCCTCAAAGAAACAGTATTTAAATGGTTCCAAACTTTACATAATCTAACATCTATCACTAATAGAATTAATAAAATATGACATCTTCATACAATGGAAGACTCTATAATGATGAAAATAATATAAACCACCTACAGCAATATAAATAAGTCTTTCCAACATCAGGAAAAGAAGTAGATAAAAAAAAACTATGATTCAATATTTAAAATATATAATCAATAGACATGATAGTGATTACCATTGGAGTACTGGTTAAAAGGGTTGAAGGTGCAGGATTCCTGAGATGCTACAATGCTCTTTTGATATAGGTGTTGGGTTTTCATTGAATTTACAAAAAATCATCAAGCCATGCACTTCTTTTTTTTTTCTATTTTTTTATTCATTCAAGATAGTCTTACATTTAGGAGGGAATTGTTGTCATACAATCATGAACAAATGTATAATCCCAGAGCAAGCCAAGGCTTATGCCATTCCATGGTCTCCCCCCTTTGGGTTTCCCCTGATCCCATGTTTCCCCCTACTTAATAAGCCATGAACTTATTATATTGCTATTTACTGTACAATGTACTTTAATATGTCTTTACTGTAGAATAAGCCAGAAAAGTGAAAAATTTAAAAAATCCTCAGGAGTTCTCTGTTCCTTCAGAACACTGTTCAAATTAATGAGCTTGGCACATTAGGCCATTTTCAATTTCACCCCGCTTCATTCTGTTTTCCCAACTGCATATCCTGCCATTATTTCTACCCTACCATCACAGACTTCTAATACTGTGCTCTGAAACAAGCACTATACCCTCATCTTCACAGATTTGAGCTTTCTGTTCCTTCCTTTTTCATTTTCTTTTTCCATTTTTTCATTTGTTTTTCTAGTTGCCATTTTTCCTTCTATTGCTAAATAATACCCATTATTTAGGGCTCAGCTTGAATTCTACCTTGTCTCTTTGAAACTTTACCTGATTTTATGCATAGCATATTATACATGAATCTTCCACCAATAACATTTAAATTATTTATGAATTTACATATCTATGTAGGAAGGCTTCATTAATGCTGCAAAGTGGTTTGAGCAATCAATCCTCTTCAGTCTCCCAGAGCACCCCTGCAGATTCTTCTATCATAACACTTGGGTGTGGTAATACAGCCATTTATTTCTGTACCTGTCTTCCTCTCTGAGGGTATAGGACAGAGACCTTATCTTCACGTCATCCAACAGTTGGCATTCAACACATTTTTATTAGATTAATTCAACTGTCTCATTCACTGCTTTATGAGGTATTGAACCAAGGAACTGAATTATTCATTATCAAATTTCTGGCACTTGTCCTAATATTTCATGTTTATTAGATTCTCAATACATATTTGTTGCTTAATTAAGTCTGTAATATTTCACATTTGTAGATTATAAAAATTTTGAATTGATCTGGTTTAGTGGCCAATTCATGACATTTTAATGCCATCTTTCTTTGTAGAACGTCTTTTGGAAATTCAAGCAAAGGTGATGAGAAATGCCTTTACTGGTTACAATATTTGTGGACTCAAAAATATTACTGTGTCTTTTGGAAAACTTAAAATGGAAAAGTGATTCAAGTCAACACAATTAATTTAACTCAGTAAGTACCTACTGAGAATCAATTTAAAATATTCTTTTAGGCTTGACAGTGGTACACCTTACACAAAAGATATTGTTCATGCCTTGAGGAATTAATATTCAGTGAGAATAGGAGAGCAAGCCTCCATAACTTAACAAGTAACATCTAAGACAATATGTCCTGTACAATAATAATAGCTACAGGAGAGAGAAATTCTTATGCAGCAGATCATTTGTGATGATTCTTAAAAGATACAAAGGTTATTAACATGTATCAAAGATCTTGCTCAATACAGATTATTTTTCACTTTATTTGGGGAAAACAAAGGTAACCATTAATAGTTGATAGTGTTTGGAGGGAAATAAAAGTGAGGAGAATAAGAAACAATATACAAAATGTTCAATTGGGTCTAAACTGTTAAAGGTCTTAAATGCCACACTGAGATATTTGAAATCTTTTCTGCATGAAATTCTAAATAATTAATATTGAACATTTTTGTAGGAATACAGTTTGATAACTATATAACTTTGGCAAGAGAAGGGTAATATTGGAAGCAGATAATAGCACAGAGTCTATTGCAATAATGCAAACAGGACAGTGAGAGGCTGAACCACAACAGTGACTGCAGTAGCAGGAGGTTTGAATCCCAAGCAAAATTAGGATGAGCAGCAATAGATAATAACTCATAGCAAGAAGTAGTATGCAAAGGCTGGAGAGGTGGATCAGTGGTGTGAGCACTTGCCTGGCATGTACCAGAACCCAGGTTCAATCCCCAGCACCACCACATACACAACTAAGTAGAGGAAGAACAAGAACCAGATGAAAAAAAAAAAGTTGCCTCTCTCTCTCTTCAATAGAAAAAAAAGAGGTGATATGCATTAAGATGGAAAAAAGTAGAAAAGTGAAAGCTAAGGTTACTCCTGGATTTCTTTCTGACAGCATTATTTTTCAAAATTCTCTTATAAAATTCTTATACATAATTTTACTAAAGAAAATGGTTAACTGACCAGGTATCCATTTCTCTACCATCAAAATATGCAAGTTGAGAAAAGTTACAGGAGGAACAATATCCCAAATTCAGACTTAGAATGCAAAGCTTTTTCTTTCTAGTGGTGAGACCCACAAAAGCAAGAGTTACACATTATATTGCTGAATGCTAAAATGAAAATATTCTCCACATCCTCTCCTATATGTGTAATAGTCAACGTTCCATTCTCAGTATAGACCTCATAACTGCAAAAGTGTATGGAATTAATGCATGAAGATTTGAGGAACCAAAATCCTTCATAATAATGCAGCTCACACCTAAGAGCAAGGACTTCAGAGACTGCAGAGACTTGAGAGTAAGAAAGCAATGCAGTCTCAAGAAACCAAAGGTCAAATGTTCTCTCTGATACATGGAAGTTAGCCCCAAATAAGAAAAGAACACAGGAACAGACAAAGGGAAGAAAATGGAGGAAGGAGGAATGAAAAAGGGAAGTTCATGGAAGGAATCAGACTTAACTTTCTCATGTTCATATATGAACACATCATGGTGAATCACATCAACATGTATATCAACTCAGTATATTAAAAAAAATTATAAGTAAATAACAGAAAGAACAACACAGTAGAGGGAAGAGAACAGTGAGTAGGAGTTGGAGGAGAGAGAAATACAGGGGACTGAAATAGAATAAGTTACATCATATATTTATAAAAATGTCAATGTTTATCCTATTGTTAAGTATATATAACAAAAACAAGGGATGGGAGGAAGGAAGGGAAAAGAGAAATACCAAGACCTGAGTTAAAACAAGGTATCTCCAAGCTTTTATAAGCATGAAAATATATATCCTTTTGTCACCTATATTTAAATGTATATATATATATATATATATATATATA
>PVKS010033657.1:0-21538 GCA_004027875.1 Aplodontia rufa | reverse complement strand
TAGCAATGAGCAATGTGATAGTATGAACCGGTGGGGACTTTAAGAGGCAATTAGGTCATGAGAGTGGAGTGAGCCTCCAAAACTGGGATTAATACCCTTATGAAATAACTCAAGGGGACATGTGAGCCTCTTTTAGCCCTTCTGCTTTCTGCTACGTGATGACTGAGCAGCAAAGTATCATCTTACAAACAAAAAGAAGTCCCTCACCAGACACCAAATGCCAGTACCTTGATCATGGACTTCCCAGGCCTCAGATCCATGAAAACGTAAATTTCTGTTGTTTAAAATTTACCAGTCTCAGGTATTTTTTTACAGTAGCCCAAAAAGACTAAAATGTAAGATTATTAGGGACTGAAGTAACAGAAACTATCCCATTATTGCAGGAAGCAGAGCATATTTCATCTCTGCAGAAGTGGAAGCACATTTGATAAAATGCAAAATCTATTTGCAATAGAAAAAAAAAAGAAAACTCACTAACTGATATAACTGAGACAGTGTGACACCTCATGCTGGAGTCATGTAAGTCACTGGATGCATTACCACCAATCACTGCGGTCACCTGCATTTTATCACTTCAAAAATAATAAAAATATGGTAAGGCAAGAAAGGAACTAAAAGTAAGATTTTGTGTGTAAATTATACATTTCACTTAGGAAAAGAGTAATCTCAATGTCTCAAATCTTTTGAGTATTAACTTGTATCATGAACCATTTCCTAAAAGACTTAGTAATTTAAGAGAAATTAATAAATTTAGAGAAGACTAAACAAAGTATAAAAAAGTTTGCATCCATTGAATCTGTCAATTGAGAATCTATAAAGTAGACATTACATTTTCCCCACTTTTTAAAGGCTGTCATTCAAATATCACCTTGCTAGACACACTTCTTTGGGTTACTACATCTAAAATAGCATTCTTCACCTCCAGCACTTTTTAGTCCCTTTTCTTGCATAAGAAATGCGATTTGACACAAAATAGAATTAATTTTATTTGTTCATTGTATTTCCTAACATATCCTGTCCTACCAGCAGCACCACCAAGCATGCTGGAAGGTAAACTGTATGAGGACTAGGAGGGAGATCTGGAACGTCTGGGAGGAGATAGCCACAGACTGAGGAAACAGTGACGTTCTCTGAGGTGAATCTGTGTCCACAGTGATCCCCACAGTGACTGAGGATTTATCTGGGTTCATGCATAGCCTAGAGTGACCCAGGAAGAGATGTGTGGGACATGAGGTCATAGAGGTAGCTCACATCAAGAGTGAAATCAAAATTATGGGGCACCTTGTAACCAATAGTAAGAGATTGGGAGCTTAACATAATTAGAATGGGACACCACTTTGAAGCAGAGAAGTGACATTATCTAGCAGGAGTTAGCACTCTACCTTCTTACAGAGTCTAGGCTAGAAGGGACATTGAAATAGTTCAAGTAAGAACTGTATTGTAACAGTAGAGGTGGTGAGAGGTGGACAAATTTGAATATACCTTCAAGGGAGAGTTGACAACTTCCTAAGGGGCTGTATGCTGGAAAAAAAATACAGACATACACACAGTCATGTATTTATCAGTCCATGTATGACAGTGATCCCACAAGATTATAATGGAGCTGAAAAGTCCTGTCATTTAGTGACATCATAAGGTCATAGTAATGCCAGAATAGAAAAAGAAAAAGAAAACAAAACCAAACCAGCCTACTGCACTGCCAATCATGTGTGATATACTACGTAAAAATGTATACATAATACTTGATGAAGATACAATAGGTTTTTTAAAAACAGAAGCTTTTAGTTTAGTGTAAAACAGTGGGCCATGTTAAGTCCAGAAACTGCCTCATGCACCTTGTATTTGTTTCCTATCTTGATTATATCAACAGATTGTGTTGAATAATTGACCTATTACCATCTATGTTTGTGTAGTACACCCTGGGATTCTGAAATTGACCAATGATGGATTTCTCAGGACATACCCCTGTCATTAAGTGACACATGGCAGGAGAGAGAGAGAGAGAGAGAGAGAGAGGCACATGACCCAAAGGTTAAGAATCTAAGCAACTGAAAGAATCATGCTGCCGTTTCTTGATATCTTAAAGACTAGGAAAAAAGTTAAGTTTCATGTGTTCATTTACTTTTGTTTCTGTTTGAGAATAGGAAAGGAGAAATCAAGGGTGAAGTTTTACAAATGTTTAGCTCAACTACACCCAAAGGGAGTTGTTCAAAAAACAACTGGATACCCGTCTCAAGTTGAAGTATAAATTTGGGAATTGTCAGCTAACAGAAATAGAACCATAGGAATGGATGAAGTTTCCCAAGGATGTATAAGAACAAAGAAGAAGCCCAAGAGCAGAGCCTTGGGCTGTCCCCTTTAGATAAGAAAGAGGAAGCAGCATTGAATTGAAGAGAAAGGAATCCAAGTCCTGAGAACTAAGGGAATACACAGGGGAGAGAGCAACAGAGAGGGGGGAGGAGAGGGGAAAGAGAGAGAGAGGAGAGAGAGAGAGATACAAAACAGTTAACTGTGTCAATGGCTTCAGAATCATTTAACAAAATGAAGACAGAAAAATAACCATGACATTTGGCAAAGTAAATATTAACAGTGTCCTGACAAGAGAGATTCAATGAGTGGTCTGATTAGTGTGAATTCCAGCAAGAGTGCAAGAGTGGGAGGAAGGCTATGGCTACAACAACTACACAAAACTCTCTGAAAGATGTTGGTTATAGGTGCTTGGAGGGAAGCAGGGCAGTAACTGGAGAAGTCTTTGTGGTCCAGGAAGGCTATTATAAAGTAAGAGATGGATTTTTTATGTGTTGAAGAAACTGAAAGCTGTTAAACAGGCAAGAGGACCAGGGAGTCAGTGCACAGATGAAGGAGAAAATCGTTGATCAGAAAACATTTCACCCATCAGAAAAGACGGTAGAGCATATGGGTGGAGGTGCTGGTGGGTTGACTGAATTAATGTTCACATACACTTTTTATTTGTATTTCATTTATTTTTCTGTTTTAATATCCTCCCCAGGGAGTAAAGAATGCACTCTGACCAACTCAGAGTAATGATAGTCTCTGCATCATTACCACTGCTGTCAACTTCCTTCATGTAGGGCAATTATAACATATAGCACAAGCAAAAAAGAGCCCGACCACCATTTATAGAATTACTCCACATTCCAAGTTCCAAACCACTGGCTTTGCAATAAACTGTTGGCATTAATTTCATGGGTAAGAGATCTCTATGTATGGAAATCCAGTTAAACACAAGTACCCTACCTCATGGTTCTGGCTCCTCCAGAGCATTATCTTCATTCATTCCAGCTAGTATTTCTCTTTCCGTATCTCCAAAGAGTCCAGACAAACCCGTGGCTCATATACCTGAGGTTGTATAAAACTCTTCTTTATGGGTCTTTTACGATCAGAAAAAAATAACTTACTAAATGGTGGTGAGCAATCAATATTATAGTTCAAATGTCATTAGGCATATTTTCATTAAACTTAAGTTTTTTTGTTCTGAAAGACTCTCATATATTTTTCTCTATAGTTTAAATGAAAATAAAAAAACCACACATCTATAGTTGTACTTTGTGCCTTGTGCATGCCAGAGGTGTATTTATTTAAGTCATGGTCAAACAAGACGATGATGATGTGATCCTAAGTGCTGGAATTCATTTTCTTTACGTGAAAAGCTTGTGCTTCAGGGTAAATATACAGGGTAGATCATAGATTTCATGATTAAAATGTACAGGATAACACATAGCTTTAGGGCAAAGCGTAGATCCTAAAAGAATACTGATAGGCAACTTGTATCTCTTCTTATTTTTATTCATGGATTAAAATTGTGCACAATGATGGGATTTGTTGTTACATATTAATGTATGCACACAATATAAAAATATAACATGACCAAGGCCCCTTCCCCCAGCACTTCTTGAATATCACGGCTTTCTTACCCACATGGCTTTCCAAGTTCACCAATTAAAGTGAATATGAACCATGATCCGGTTCCAGAAATTGTTCATCAACTCAACAGCACACCCCCAACAATGTCCTTCTTAGACCCTTTCTAAATTGAAAGGATAAGATTGATTAGCTATTGATTAGCTATGTCAGATTGATTTTCCCTCTACCTCATACCAATTGAAAGAAATAAAAGGTCAGAGACTTTAAAGATAAGGAATAGAGCAGGAATGATTGGTAGTAAGTTTAGGTTAGCTGCATAGTTGGTTAGCCTTGGACTCTGGGAAGACACCAGCCAATACTCCCCAGTTCACAAATAGGACTTCATTCTACTCTCTGGTTTTTTTAGCAACAGTGCCTAGGATGATTTTCATAGATTTTTTAGGAGCAAATCTTTAAAATTATACATTAAACTGATCCACAATATATAAAATGTGTTTATAAGTTTGAATTTATGCAACTCTTGAAAGAATGAAACTATATTAATAAAGAGAAATATTTTAAATCAGAGCTTAAGGTCAAGAACAGCAGTCACATATTAACTTTAGCAATGAATTTGCCTCCATATTTGGTTGGTTATATAGAAAAATGCAAGTACCACATGTTCTCTGCAATAAGTGGAAGCTAAAAAAATCTCCCTGAATACAGGATACTGATGTCTAGAGGCTGGGAAAGATGGGGGGGGGGTGTGATGTGGCGGGGGGTAGAGGGGGCAGATAAAGGGAGGTTGGCTTTTATCAGTGTGTAGAAATATCACATTGAACCAGATTAATATGTGCAATTAAGAGACTGGAGTAGTGGCTCAGCGGTTATGGCACTTGCTTGGCATGCACGAGGACGTGGGTTCAAATCCCAGCACCACATACACAACCAAGTGTCGGAGCAACAAAAGCCACATGAAAAATTAAAAATTTATTCTCTCTCTCTCTCTCTCACTATCCCTCTTTCTTTAAAAAATATGTGCAATTAATATATGATAATCAAAATCAAAATAATTTTTAAAAAGATGTATCTTATAGAAAGAAGACCAGTAGAGCAGAGGAAGGGGTCTAGGGAAGAGGGAAGGAAGGGGAAGAGAAGGTCCTGGGGAACGAAAATGACCAAATTATATTGTTATATTGTGTGCACATATGAACTTATAACAACAAATCCCACTATTATATTATTATATTATAGTATAGTATAGTATAATGCACCAATAAAAGATGAAAAATAATGCATTATAACTCAAGCAGAATGCCCTCTAGGGAGACTTGAATTTCTAAAAAAAAAATAGAAAATAAAGATATAAAAATCATCTTAACTTTTAAAAAATGCACATGTCAAAATCATTGTAAATATTTGGTTGATTCCTTTTTGGTTTGCTTTTGATATTTTGGAGCAATAATCTCAAGTCAGTCTTTAAAGAATCAGGTCCAGAAGGCTGGATGAGGGCAACAGAAATGTAAATCAATAACAATATTCAAAATTTAAATTCAAACCTCTTATATTTTTAGAAAATTGAAAAGGTTAAATGAAAAGCACCTAGAGCATACACACACACACACACACAAACACACACACACATGCACACACAATCAGTGATATAATATTGCCTGTATAGTACCTGTTACCCACTCCTGACTGGAGCATAATGAACCACACACACAGCCTGGTCCACTCCTGATGCAAGCGTGTGCCCCTTTGTGCCCCTTGACCTCGGTGAGAACGTGCAGATTTGACTTTTGTTTCCCTGAAACTCATTTCCAAGATGCAGTGAGCCTTATCAAAGCAACAACTACATAAGTTCACACACAAGCTGAGAGACGGTAGGAGCTGCCTCATGTGGAGTAATGAGGAGATGCAGGAGCACAGATTAATGTGCTGGTCTCCATTTTGCTCAATCTAATTTAAAATAGATTTGAGATGGTGAAAGATTTGTTTTCAAATAGTTTGAAAATACTTAAATCATCATCAAAGACTGGAAACCAAGTCCTACACTTAGAAAACAGCCTCCATAAAACACAGTTGGAGAGCCTCCAGCAGGAGGATTTCAGTGATGGAATTAATACTATTTTGTGGTGTAAATGTGAGGTGTCCCCCCAAAACTCACATGTGACAATTTAGGAAGGCTGAAGTGAAATGAATAGGTCATAAAAGCCTTACCCCAATCAGTGAGTTAAGCTCCTTATAGGGATTAACCAGCCACTGTAGGCTGGTCGGGTGTGGGTCATTGGGGCTGTGTGCCTTTGGGGTATATATTTTTGTATTTGGCATGGAGTTTCTCTCTGCTCTGTTTCCTGATGTGATGCCAGCTCTCTGCTCCCTGGAGCCGTGCCTCCCGCCATGATGTTCAGCCTCACCTCCAGCTGAGGTGTGGAGCTGGCCTCCCATTGACTAAGACCTCCAAACTGTGAGCCCTCAAAATAAACTTTTCCTCCTAAAATTGTTCTTGTCAGGTTGTTTAGTTGCCACAGGAAAAAAAATCTGATTAAAACGCAGTGCAAGGCCAGAATCTTCTTGGGTGCTGGGTTGGAGGCTCATCTGGCCACAGATTAGTACAGTTTACTTCCCCCCTTACCGTTCTGCAATCCCTACATGGTGCAGCTGTGAACAAGAACAAGTCCAAGATGTGCCGGGAACCAGGTCAAATGCTCTGGACTTGCCAACTCCTCGGCTTTCCAACTCATAGGAAAATGATAAGAAAGAGTGAATCTTTGGCAAGATTGTCAGAGAAAATCTATGTTAAGTTGATTCCTGTGTTAGTGTTTTTTGCTATTGTGACCAAAAGGTCTGAAAGAACAACTTAGAGAAAGAAAAATTTATTTTGGCTCATGGTTTTAGAGGTTCAGTCTCTGGTTGACTAGTTCCATTGCTCTGGGCCCAAGGTGTGGCAGAGGAAAGTTAGTCAACTCACATCTGCCAGGAAGCAGAACGAACAAGGGGAAAGGGCCATGGGGAAGATGAATGCTACCAGGTGATGCCCTTGGGGACCCACCTCTTCCAGCCATACCCCAACTGCCCACAGTTAACACCCAGTTAGTTCATCCAAATTAAGATGGACAGATTACATTATGGCTCTCATAATCTAATCATTTCACCTCCTACGTTAAAACAGGAGCTTTGGGGGGAAACCTCATATCCAAACCGTAACAACTCCTTACCTGATGCTACAGAGTAGTTTTGGATAGGCAAGACTGCTGGAGTTTTCACCTGCAATTTGTTTTTGTTGTAATTTAAGCACTATGTCTCAGTTTGGGATTTTCCAAAAGAAGAGTCTGAGATAAGGTAGCTCACATGGGCGGTAATCCCAGTAGGCAAAAATAAGAGAACAGGAAGTGCGACCCAGGAAAGGAAAAAAAACAAGATAGGGTGAACAAGAGGAGACTAATTGCACCAAGACCTTCTGAGACACATAAAAACTTCTAGAACTTTCTACCAACAGGATGGTTAATGGAGCTTTTGTGCACCAGCTCCTGTGTGCCATAATGGAGAGTAGTCTCCAGAGATATTTGCGTAGGTGAGTTCCCTCTACACCTGCGCAAGCCCAACAAAATCCGAAACATCAGAGAAGGCCTGGATAAGGCCCTCCTCAGTGAACTTGTGATGGGAAATAGGGCTTGCAAGTAACTGTCTGCCACAGTTTGGCTGATATCAGAAGAGAGCCTTGGAGTTGTGCTAAGTTTTACATGTGTCTTAGAGAGCACTGGAGCATATCAAATGAACCCTACCCCAATATAAGTCAATTTTTGGTTGATAAACCTGTGTCAATTTTTATATTGCTTGGAATATATTCCCATTCATTCATTCATTCATTCATCCCTTAGTTGCATTTTGAGTATTAGTACTGTTTGAGGCACTTAGGGATGCAGCAATGAGCAAAATAGACAGGTCCCTGTTATCATGGAAGAAGACAGATAAAGAAAGCAACAAATGAAATATATCCCTTATCATATGGTGATAAGTACCACGGAGACAAATAAAAGAGAGGGAAGGTCAGGGGGAACTGAGGGTAGTCCAGGAAGGTGGAAGATGAACAGAAGAGACCTGGTATTTCATCAAGCTTGAATCTATTTAACTCAGAAAATGATCCCCATCTGGATGCCTCGCAGAAAACCAATAAACAAGCTTATAGAAAAGTATAACTCTTTCTGTGTTGTCTCATTTAAAGATATTGGCTTATATTCAGGAAGATTCTGCCCTTAGGAATTGACACAACCCTTGGTATGAAGCCAATGTGCAGATTCTTCAAAGAGAACCAAGAGGTTAGACACATCTCCTCATCATGGACTACCTGAGCCTTTTGTAAATTTTTCAGAGTAAAGATTTCAGTTTCATGTATGGTATTCTGATGTCAAAGGTCATCCTATAACATTTTTTTAAAAATCACATATTATCAATTATCAGTTAAACCCTGAGCTTTGGCTCTGCTCAAGTCTAGCCCACTTGCTAGTTTCAAAAAGTAATGGAATCATGATTTAAATCTGTCAATATAACCAATGCTTAAAGAACAAGAGCTAAATGACACAAAAGAGAACATGCTTTTAAAAAATATATCACTAACTCAAAGTAAATGACAAAATATTGGAATAAAAGAAGATTTTATAACAAAAGTTTCTCAGAAGAGTTGGATTATGAGACAGATCTAAAAGATCAGACACGTTTTAGCAGAGGAAGATGATGATCATGTATTCTTCTCTTTGGAGCAGTGGATGGATTGGCATAGATGGAGAACAGGGAGGGCAGCTGTGATGGGGAAAGCTGCATAAAGTTGGTAGGGTTGGGTTTTGATATTTCTTGAGAAATATCCAATCACCAAAATATTCAATCACCAAAAACTGTCTGGGCACCTGATATCCAACAGGCACTGTGCTGGACCGTGGAGACACTGCTGAGGCACAAGTAAAACACTGTACCCATAAGGGAGAGGCTGACAGAGGTGAACAGAGAAAAGAGATGGCACATATGCAGGTGAGAGGCAACAGAGAATCTGATTGGATCATGGTGGTACGAAACTGTGGTAAAGATGGATGCAGCTCATGGTGTGGTGGTGGAGATAGAAAAAGAGAATACTAATCATTTATGTGTACAAAAAGTCAATTGGATTTGGTGACTGTCTCCCTGTGGGGACTGAAGGAGAGAGATTGCATAGACCAGAATTAAAGTATTTTAAACTTGAGAAAATAATTGTACAATTATCAAGAAAAAAAAACAATGTGAATACAGTGAATTCTTTTTAAAAAACAGTGATTCTTGTTTTCCAGAATCACTCAGAAGAAAATATGGAAACATTCCTTTGAAATTATACTTCTAGAGATCTAAAATTTGTGCCTGATACTGAGGTGAATATCTAATTATCAAATATTTTCACAATAACCAAGGGAAATTAATAGCTATATTCCCCACTTTACAGAGGAGGAAACCTGAGACTCAGGAAGGTAACATAGTCCATATCATTTAACCACCCAGAGAAAGGGAGGGTGTGATTCTATACTAAGTTCATCTAACTCAAAAGTCTATCTTCCCTAGGAATTATTACTGTCATATCGGGTTAAAAATGACTTATTTTCTGGTTCTCAAATAATTTAATCTAATTAGTAATCATTAATATTAAATATTTTTATGGGTGCAATAGTAACACATGTGACTTGTAAAATATTAAGATCTGAAAGATAATGTAAAATATAAAAACTCCAATAACCTCACAACTCCCCAGAAAAACATCATGAGTGGTATTTTATATATTATTATAGATAAAATTTTCTACTAATTCTAGTTTTAAATTAAGTCTTATTATTTTACTGCCATACCTTGTTTCTTTGGGTAAATAATCTTTGCGTGTGGGAAATAAGTAGCATTTATCACATTTATGAGATAACCTTAGGTGTGTGTGAAATGATTTCAGTTCTTCATGAGGAAAAGGAATCTTTCCCTCAGCTCTCAGTCCCTGGATAATCTAACTCTGTTTTTAACCTACTTTGACCAATTTTCATATGTCTAGCCTTTAAGCCAAAGAAACAACCTCATAAATTCTGACTTTGCCCTGTCTTCATGGATGAGCATTTCTTTACACATATCTTACACAATCTAAATTTGTATAGACTTCTAGGATCAGAGTTTTAACCAATATCCAATTTATATCCCCAGTATTCGAATCTCAGAAAAAGTGATTCACATTCAAAATATCAGGTATGAGGAATGTATTGACATGAATAATATGAATGTCAATGTTATATTGTTTTCTCAGAGGTGGACATACTCTGATAAGATAATAGGGCAAAAATAGTGGAAAAGGTTGATGCTTTCTTTTTCAGCCCATGCTTCCAGCCCTTCACTGCCCTCAGCACAGGTGATGTAGCAGTGAAGACAAGACAGTCTTGTGAAAGTGGATCTTAATTTTCATGGGGGAGATGAAATAGGCAAGCATGATAATTATAGACTGTGATAATGCAATGAAGAGAACAGTTAGATGAACAAATGGTTACTCTTTAGAGTGATCAGAAATAGTTCCTTTGAACTGAATCCTGAAGGACCAAAAAAAAAAAAAAAGCTTGATCTTCTTATCTATTATTTACTCACTTGCTCAATCTCTGTCTAGATTGAACCTAATCTGTTTTCCACATTTACATAAAGCAGATGGAATTCAGTAGATAAACCACACCTTCAGAGTGCCTGCTTTTACCTTAAATGTCAAAGGGGCAACATGAGACTCCCTAGAAAACCAACTCTAAGGTGTGTGCTCTTTCACTCAGTTCTTCAAGGTTTGTGGATCATAGGATTCAACACAGATGGTTCAGAGGAGTTCAATAAAAAGACCATTCAAAGAGGGATGGGCAGATTAATGGGGAGCGTTCAGGGATGTGGAGGCCCCCAGAGATGAGCAAGAGTGGACAGCTGTTTCACCCTTAAATCTAGAGAGGCAAGAGTGGAAAGAAATAGGTACTACCAAGTCTTAAAAGATGCTGGAGCTACAGAAAAGAGGCTATTTGGAAGAAATACCAGTTTTTGGAAAACCCAGGCTTTTCTCTTTCTTGCCACCAATATCCTGCCTGTGTATTGCATTGGCAAATCCCACCAAAAGTCAGCCAACATGGGAGCTAAGGGGACGTAGTCAGCTGGGGACAGGCTTCTTGAGGGAGCACAGAGCTGAGCAAGGTATCAAGATCCATAGCAGTGAATACAAGAGAATTCTGTGAGGGTGGATCTTAATTTTTCTTGGGAAGATGAATAAGCAAATAGGATCATGAGGATGCAAAGAGATTAAGGCACATTCCATTCATAGGTGCTGATTTCATGCTTTCTCCTTTCACCAATAATAATTTTTTTAGGTTTTTTTTTTTTTTGAGCAATTGGTAATTCTTCATTACGAGTAAGTATTTTCAGTTATTGGTATGGTCTTCTAGACTATTTTTTAAAGAAAAATTCAGTAAAGTGTGACTTTGTAACTACCATTGCCCTTATTAAAGGAATCAGTTTTAACTCAGAAACAAGAAATGGATCCAAAAACTGTGGTACATATATACCATGGAGTTCTACTCAGCAATTAGAAACAATGATATTGCAGCCTTTGAAGGTAAATGGATGGAAATGAAAGAAATCATGCTGAGTGAAGTCAGCCTAACCCATATATATATATATATATATATATATATACATATATATATATATATAGATAGATAGATATAGATATATAGATATAGATATATAGATAGATATAGATATATATCTCATATTGTTTGTTAGAAACATCTTTGATTGTTCACCAACTAAATTTCTTAATTAAAAAAAATATGTGAGAGACCTGGAAAAGAAATTTATTGAAAGAGAAATATCTTGATCTGCACCCACCTACCTATCTTTTGTTTTTTTACCTTTCTTCCTGTATACCCTTCTAACTAATTTCCTACCCATCTGTGGTAGTTTCTATGGTACTAGATCATGGAAAACTTGATTTCTTTCCTTTGTAAATTTCTAACATCATTTCCCTGCTATCTTATATTTGTCCATTACACTGTTGGAAATATCCTGTTAGAAAATAGTTTATTCTTTCTGAAAAGCACTCCTTTAGATTCCGGAAACTTCCCTAACCTCCTTTCAGCCAATACCATGCCGCCCACTGGTGGAAAATAGTATCTGGTCATTAAGAACATGAACAGAGAATTGAAATAGAAAAAAAAGTGTATATATAGTTGAGACTCAAAGTGTTAAGCATGGAACTGTTCTGTCACTCCTTACAACATCTGTAGAAATGAACCTCTGTAGAGGAAAACAATGCCCTTCTCCACACGGTTGGTAGGCATCACTTTGCATAGTTAGAGTGAGTTTGGAGAAGGAGGAATGCTAGTACTCTGGTTGAACTCTAGACTAATCTGTACATCAGATGCCCCAACCTAGAGATATTTCATTAAAAATGAACTTCATGAATTTCATGAGTTTATTTTGGGGACTATGAAACAGGGATGACGATCCCATGAATTTAAAATATTTAGATAAGCAGAGGCAAAGGAAGTACAATGACTATACTACAGAAGAGCAAATCTAATTTTCCTCTTTGTCTTCCCCACTAGCTAACCCAATTTCTTAGGATAAAATTACTGAGGGTTGAGCAAAGATGAAGAAAACCAGGTGAACAATTATAAATAATTGACTTACACTGTGATCCACGGAGTTACATGTCACTTGGGAAACTAATATTTGTAGAACATTTAATATGTAAACCACCTTCAACACTTGATCCTTACATTCATCCTGTGCTGAAAGTATTACTTTGGTCACTTTCTCACCTTTCAGATAGAATAAAGAAACTAAGACTCTGAGATGTTATGATTGACACTTTACTTATAGCTACGGATAGGGTTCAAGACATACTGCTACAACACAGAGCACCTTGACGTTAGGAAAACCAGCAGAAGAAAGGACACTCTCACCTACTCTTCACCCTTCTTTCCTGAAGTAGGTCAAAGAACATTCAATCCAGAGGTTCCCACCCCATCCCCAGAGGAAAGGAGCATTCTTCTGCCCTTATCTCTAGAGACACAGGGACACAGAAAAGAATCAGAACCAACAGGCCTTGCTAACTCCCCCACCCCCAGTTTATTATGATTACATCATATGTCCTCTGTCTAATTATACTTCTCCAAGACAATGCACTTTTTAAAATTAAGCATTCAGATACACAGGTAAGAACATTTCTTTAGGACTTCACTTCTTCTTTAATATAAGTTGTATAAAATTTATGTTAAAGCTTATAAAAAGTTTTACATAGCATGTTCAATTTTTATGATTTTCTCTTATTCATCTCTTTTGTTATAGGCTCTTAGCCAGGAACCAAGTGATGGCAAAGTAAAGATTTCAACTTTCCTATGGTTTCTTCTTTCTTCTGCTACTAAGCACAAAGCTGGGAGCCAAACCCAGGTAGCCTATCTGCAAATCCCATGCATCCCCATCATCTTCAAGCAGTCACTCATGCTGTAGGGAAGTATGACCCATCCATAAGAAATAACAGAATATATAAAGGGCACACTGGGTTAGTCTCCTCAGTGTGCTGACAAAGTGCAGGGGTGCATCCAGATGACATATTTTACTATTAATAGTTGGTTTTTAAGCAACTCTCATACCAGCCTAAAGGATTCTTATGGACTTTGTATAATTCACCAATAATAATTATAATATGACAATCTGTAGAGTGAGAGAGCGAGTAGAGAGGAGGGGAAGGGAAAGGAAGGTACTGGGAATGAAATTCATTGAATCATGTTATGTACATGTATAATATGGCATAATGAATTCTACTATTATGTATTGTTATGATGAATCAATAATTTTTTAAAAATCAAAACCCATGCCCATGTTACTGTAGCCTTGGAAATAAGTATATTGGTTTCTTATAAATGCAAACAATAAATTTACCACAAAATTGATCAATTCCCTAGAATTGGCCCAAGAAAGATGGAAATTTATATACATGTGAAACCTGTACGTGAATATTTAGAATGGTTCTATTCAGAATCCTCTCAAACTGGAAATAACCCAAATCTTTACAATGGTATCCCATTTAATAATAAAAATAAATGAGCTACTAATGTTTTACTAATGTAAAACAGAGATGAATTGCAAATGTGTCGTGTTAAGTGAAAGGAGCCAGAAAAGGTCTATGTTCTATATGATTACATTAACATGGAATTTTTTCTGGAAAAGGCAGAAAAAAAAACAAAACACAGAAATCAGACTAGTAGTTTCCAGGGCCTGAGATGATGAGAAAGGTTGACAGCTAAGGACTCCAAGGGAATTGTGAGTGGTGATGATATTGTTATATACACAAATTTGGTGGCAACTGTGTTCATTTGCTAAAATTCACAGAACTCTATTGAAAAAAAGTGAATTTTACCAGATTTAAACAATACTTCAATAATTCTGACTTGACAACGAAATAGTCAATCCCATAACACTTTGTGGACTCTCCAATGATGGTTTTAATTTCTCTATCACTGATAAAAATGGAATAGATCTTGAGCAAATTGCTTTATATCCTCACCACTGAGTCCTTGAAAATCCACCAGGAATCCATACTTTCATTTCTTTTACTGGTGTTCTAGAGGAAGAAGTGCCTCCCTGTTACTATAAAAGGCAATTACTTCCTTAGATGCTATGTAGGTGAAAGAAATCTTGCTTTACATCTTACACTCATGACTAGAGACCCCATAATAAAAGTGATATTGTCAAGAGAAATAGCATATGAAGTTATTTGAGTTTCACACTACACAAAAGCCTTCAGAAATGAAGGAAACCTGTGTATGTTTATGCCAAGTTTGATGAAGCACTGGGTACTCCTGGAGAAGTATGATTGGACAAAGGGGGTGTGGTTTAATGGTGTTCATTGGGAGAGCTTTAGCAAAACTCTGTCTATTCAGATTCTTCATCATGACCCCATGTCTTCAGAAATAAGGATTCTCTTGTCCTCCAAGTATATGAAAGGCGCCTCTGGAATAAAGGTCTTATGACCTACTTCAGAGGAAAAGAGTGAGGGAAGGGTGAGGGTGATCTTCCTGATTCTGCTACTTTCTTTTCTTCTTACCACTTTATCTCAGTCTCCCCTGTACTAGATAACTTCCTTTAGCATATAGAGCAGTCTCCCTCAATGCCACAACCCACCCCAATTTCTGCTGCATTTCTCAGTCCCTTCACAACAAAAGATCTTAAGTATCTACTCAAAACCTTCTTCACTTCCTCACTGGTATTTCACTCTTTAAAATAATTCTGAAAAATTTCAAATGTAAAGAGAATAATAAAATAGTGTAACAAATTCCATATTTTCAATACCTAGAGTTGACAGATGTTAACACTTAGCTATATTCACTCCAGCTCTTTTTTTAAAAGAAATAAAACATTACCTATATAATTGAATCCCCCCTTTGGACTCATTCCCAATCTTATTATCCTTTCACTTCCCAGAGGTAACCTCTGTTCTGAGTTTGATATGTTTCATTCCTGTGCATGTATGTATGGTTTTGCATTACACTGCATCTACATGTGTCCATAAATGACACATGCCATTGCATTGTGTGTGTATTAATTTCTCCTAACTAATATTGCACCAATTTAACTCTGTCATTTGCATCTTCAGTTGCTTCTTGCATCTTTTTTCTTCTTTTAGGCTCATTTCTTGGTGGAATATGTTCTTTTGTAATTCTTTCAAATAGAATCTGTGGGATAAGCTTCTTATTTCTTACATGGCAGGAAAATTCTAATTATTTTTCTGAATACGGAATCGTATTTTCAAGCAATTTTCTTCAGATAATTGAGTATATTGCTCAATTCTTTCTGTATACATTGCTACCAATAATACACATGATTTAATTCAAATCCTTTTCAGGTTCTCTCCCCAATCCCCACCCCTGCTTCTCTCTCCATATGTGTGCCATTTGTGCTCCTCTCTTTCACAGGGTTGGAGATTTTTCTCACTGTCTTTACCATTCTGAGATCCCATTTGTACAGGTGAGAGTTCTTTTCTGTGTTATCCTATTCCTTATTTCTCTCTTTTTGATTTGGAAAAAAGTGCACCCTATTATTGCTTAAGAGTTTCCGCCCCTCTGTTTTCACTGTTCTTTGCTTCTGACCTTCTATTAAGTTAACACTGGACCTTTATCTTCTTTCTTTACTTTTTAAATAAGTGTTTCATCCCTTTGGCCTCATCATCTGTGAGACTCCTTTGGATCTGTTCTATACTTTTGCTAATTCTGCTTTCCAACCAATCTATTGAGTTGAGGGTTTTAAAATTAATTTCTTCTTAAAATTTTGACCATCTAGCTTTTCAGCTCCAGATGTCCAGTTCATTTATCAATGAAAAGAAAATCCTCTTGCATTTCTATGAAGACCATGACATATGAAGACCATCTTCTAGCAACTTGGTTATTCCAGGTTATTTATACTGGGAAGCTGTTTTTCAAAATAGTAGCTGTCTTCAAGTGTGTGAGGATTGCCTGGTGTTTACATGAGAACATGGTGAAAATGTCTAATTCTGGCATTCTTTATACAGGAAATGGTGGAACTTGCTGTCCAGTAGGAGGTACCAGTAGCTGCTCTTCCATATTGATGAACTTGTTGTCCTGTGTGTTAGTATGTACTGGGCACTCTCTCTCCTAGGTACTCCTGGGCAGAATATCTTGTACTCACCACCTAACTCAAAGTTCTATGCATAGGATGTAGGATGCTGAGGGCCATTCCACCTTTTGGTTACTAACATGTCAAAATATATTTCTTCTACATCTAGGAATAAAATGTATGTGGTTTATTTTATTGCTGACTCGAGAGGATTTTCCATGTATATTCTGTGTGTATATATATGTATACACACACACACATATCAATTTTTTTCTTTTTAAGTGGGATTTTACTATATTGCTCAGACTGGCCTCAAATGCTTGAATTCAAGTTATCCTCCTACCTTAGCCTCCCAAGTAAAGTACCTGGGACTATAGGTATGTACCTATACACACACCTATATACACACATATTTATTATGATATCTATATAACTATATAAAATGTACATTTTACTAATACAAACATTAATAAAAGTATCTGATAGAGCTTTCTTTTGGGAGATATTCTCTGTTCAACTTCGCATTTAATGTGATACTAGATTTCTTGTTTTGTTTTTTTTTTTGTTTGTTTTTTGTTTTTTTGATCCTGTATTTCTAAAGCAGATTCGGTAGTTTTCCTTCTTTCCCTGTGCCCAGAAGCAATTTAGATAGTAAAGGAATTTCACCATGTCCTGAAAACAATTTATCTTTCATACTGCCAGGCCCAGACCTTTGGTGGGGAAATGGATAGTTGACAACTTTGGCATTTTTTTCCTTTGTACTTCATCTTATTTTTCTTTGATTAGATATGATTTGCATTCTTTGTAAATGTCCATCTCATTCAGCTTTTTAAAAATTATTAATGGCAGGCATATACAGAAAACTTAAGTAGGAGGATCCCAAGATTGAGGCCAGCCAAGGCAACTTAGACTCTGTTTCAAAAAAAAAAAGGGCTGAGAATGTAGCTCATTGGTAGAGCAACTCCTGGTTTAAATCCTCAGTACTAATTGGTCAATCAATCAATGAAATACAAATTTTAATAATCTGAAACATATTTCCCTCTTTATTAATCTCCTTTAGATATGTAGATGCCTTATATCATTCTCAATTTGCATTTGTTCTTTTTCTCCTTGATTAACCTTTCTAGAGCTGTATGTATCTTATTAGTGTTTTCAAAGAAGCTAGTTCTTAGAATTACTTATCAACTATGCATAGTTTTCTCTTAAATACATCAATTTCTGCCTACTTTTCTCTAATCTCTGTATTTAATTTCAAGCATATTCACTGATTATTTATTAACATTTACTTTCTTTTGTTTTAATTAAATCATTTAAAAGTACATGGTTTCCTGTGACTACTGCCTTGACCACATCTCATATTTTGGTATGCAAAATTCAAAATAGTTTTTCAAAATCAAACATTCTCCCTGAATTTTAAATGTGATAAACATTATCAATTTTATTACTGTGACTTATATCTTGATTTCTAATCCCTACACATTTGATGTAGGCTTAAAATACTACATATGATAAGGCCCTTTACTTTTCTGCTATGAGAGCAAATGGAATGTTTCTTTCTCATCTTCTTCCTCTTTTCATTTGCCTTCATCAAAGACAGATCATATGTTAGCATGGACTTCACAAGACAGTGGTTGTAAATCATCATGCTCTCATCTTCCCATCTCAGAGGTAAAGCATCCCCTTATAGAGTAATATCCAAAAACACACCTTTTTCTCATCAGTTGCTCTTAAAGTGTGCTGAAACACATGATTAAAATAGGTGCTTTTTTCTTTAGGTTTCAATACTCAATATTCTAAGAATGAAGTGACATCAGGGAAGTAATTGCTACAGTGCAAGATGTTAAAGGGGTGAATAATAAAAATCAGATGGATTTCTTGGAAGGGAAATAAGTTTACAGTTCAAACACAGGGTCTAGGTGGAGATAAAGAACCAGGGGAAGAAAGTGAAGCCCAGGAAAGTCAAGGATAACGATCAGAACACCTTCAGAATATGAAATTAAAGAAGACAACGAACATGAGAGTCCAGCAAGACAGGGTGACCAGAGGGACAGTGTTCACTTGGTGGAATGTCCATTTTGTTCATCTCTAGCAATGACAAGAATTGACATTGCCTAATGTTTCCAATTAAACCTGTCCTATTTTTCATGTATTTTCTCATATATTCAGTATTTTAGGATGTTCTTTAAGACGCATCACTTGCTCCTAGACAAATTTGAATCTGTAAATGTTGTGACTAAAGATTTCTCAAAGGAAAAAGGGGATAATCCCCAGTCCCTGGAATAGCTATATCCCAGAGCCAAAACACTTTTCCCTGAAGGGACTCTGGCAATTTGACATCTCTTACTATCTATCTCTGTGGTAGCTCACCTCAAGATCCAGCTATCAGTTTTCACTTTCCTGCATGCCACATCTTCAATCAAGAGGTAGATTCTAATATCCATTTAACTCAGGGGTTCTTCTGGGGAAAACAGCAAAATGGGGAACCCAAGCTGGGCATCCATGACATGGCATTAGCCCTGGATAATTAAGTATATATACATTTGTTCTTGAATGTTTGATAATGCTTCCCCCTCAATTGTAACTCCATATTCATCTAAAAAAAAGATACAAGTATAGAGAAATGTTTGCAAGGAATTATATGTAAAAATATAAAGGTAATTTTCTCTGATTAAAAAAAAGGTAGATTCTGATTCCCCTCACCCTTAATCTTGGTTGGCCTTAAGGACTTGCTTTCCTGACAGAATATGGTAGAATCAGTGTTACTTCTGTGATTTGCTAGTCTGCATAAAACACCTTGCAGTTTCTGTTTGGGTCTCTGTTTGCTCACTCTTATACACCATCTGCTTTAAGGCACACTCTATGGAAAAGTCACAGACAAAAGTCTGCCATCAACCCTCAGCTGAGTTCCAGTACACCTACTTCACCATTCAATGCAAATGGATTTTCATTTGACCGCAGCCTTACCTGTACTTGTCTGAAACTATTAAAAGCCACCAAACAAGCTTGATGTGGTAGCACATGCATGCCTGTCATTTCAGCGGCTCTGGGAGCTGAGGCAGGAGAATCACGAGTTCAGAGTGAGCTTCATCAACTTAGCAAGACCCTATTCCAAAATAAAATGTAAAAAGGGCTGGAGATGTGGCTCAGTGGTTAAATGACCCTGGATTCAATCTCTGACACCAGAATTTAAAAAAAAAATAGTCACCAAATGAGAAACCAGATGAGCCCTATCAATGTACAAAACTATGAGAGTAATAATAAAGTGTTTTATACCACAAATTTCTCTGCACCATAATAGATAACTGGAATTCAGTGACCCAGAGAAATGCCTTTCTGAGGGATGCATCTCTTTAGACATGTAACGCTTTCTTGGAGGTTAAAGACAAACCATGCTGACTGGGAGCAATTACACCATCAATATTTCAGCTTTGATCCATTATTATGCTATTTATTGCTCAAAGAGCAATACCATTTATAGGTTCTTATTGAAGGAGACACCTCATTTTTCTTCCTATTAATCACTTCATGGTAATTACAGTGAATCTCCAAGCTCTGATTTTAGCAAAATGCTGAGTTTACTCTTTAATTGAGTTGTTGTTCAACTCAACAGATATTTATCAACAGTCTTTTATGTACTGGGATAAAGACTGTGGGGGCTTTCAAAACAAAAGAGATCCTACACTCCAGGACATTATAGTTCAGAAGAGAAGATAACTCAAATATAAAAACCTTGTAATTTAAGGAAAAATGTAATGGTACCAAACATAAAAGTCACAGATAAAGTCACAATAAGGCTCAAAGAAGGCAAAGACATACCATTCAGGAGATAGCAAGAGACAGAAGAAACAAGAAACAGATCTACTTTGGGTCCTCAATTTGCCATTAACTTGGAAAAATTATTCAAACTTCTGTATTGACAATATAGGAAAAAAGCACATTTCATTAACCAACATTTTGGTTTTAATTTTTTTGGATCAATTACTTTACAGGATTATGAGAATTAGATAAAATAAAGAAAAACAAAACTAGTAGATATCTCATAGAAGGCAGTAGGTGGTGGTTGCAACAGAGCAGCAGCAACATTGACACCATTATTTTATTGGTAGGATCAGAAAAAACTTAATGAGAAATGGCATATGAGCAGGGACTTTAAAAACATTAACCTCACATCATATACAACAATTAGCTTAAATTGGATCTAAGACTATAAATTCCTTAGAACAAAATGCAATCTCTATGTTCTTGCCAAATCTTTGCAATTTTGAATTTGGCAATAGGATCTTAGATATGACAAAGCATAAGTGACAAATGAGATAGTTTAAACTTCATTAGCATAAAAAATTGTGCATCAGAAAGACTCTTCAAGATGGCGATCTGAAGACAAAAGGCTTCCTCTGCACCCCCGTGACTGATCAGGATATCTCCGGCTTCTCACCAGTATTTTGAGCACAAGAGGTGTTGGAATTCTGAAAGGGTAACAAACAGTTTAGAGTAAAAGGGGTTGTCTTGTGAAATCAACTCTCCTGACAAAACCCCATCTCAAAGAAGGGTTGGGACAGATCTCCCAACCCAACAGCTGAGTCCATAAGGCATAAGACAGGAAAAAGAACCACAGAACCTGTAGTGCTCCCACAAAAGGTTCACCTGGTAAATAAGAGAGAAAAATCTCTTCAAGCATGAGAAATAAAACTCGAAGAGGTTCACCACAACCCCAAAACTCCCCTGATAGGGGGGCTATGGCCAGGGACTGGGACGAAAATCTAGAACAATATATCAATGAGCAGATAACAAAAAGGATCCTCAACTTAAAAGAAGAGATAATGAAGGGAACAACAGAGAAAATCCAAGATATGAAAGACTCGATTATTACAGTAATAGATTCTCTCAAAAAGGAAGTTACAGACCTCAAATCTGTAGTCAATGACATGAAAGGGACCATGCAAGAATTTAATAATAGATTAACTTCAGTAGAAAATAGAACCTCTGCCAATGAAGAAAGAACCTCCAAAAATGAAGACAG
>PVKS010033656.1:0-21534 GCA_004027875.1 Aplodontia rufa | reverse complement strand
TTTGAAATCTACTCTGTTGGATAAAAGTATTGAAATGTCAGCTTGCTTTCTTGGTCTGTATGCATGGTAGATTTTTTCCCAACCTTCCACCCTCAATCTGTGGATGTCATTGCCTGTAAGGTGGGTGTCTTATAAGCAGCATATTGTTGGATTTTGTTTTTTTGATCCAATCTGCTAATCTCTGTCTTTTGAGTGGTGCACTGAGACAATTCACATTCAGTGTTATAATAGAAGTGTGGTTGTGTTTCATAGTGATTGCATTTTATTAGTAAGTTCTGTGATGTCGTGCTTGGCTATACTTAGCAAGTACTTTATTGAAATTCCTCTCTTTGTATGTTTTGAATAGTGTTTGATTGTTCTTCTATATGGAGTTTATCTTTGAGGATTCTTTTTAAAGCTGGTTTTCTGTTCACAAATGCTGCCAGTTTTCTCTCATCACTAAAAGTTCTTATTTCCCCCTCAAACTGGATGCTGAGTTTTGCTGGGTATAGTATTCCTGGCTGCATACTGTGGTTATTCAGACATTGAATGATCTCCCTCCATGATCTTCTGGCTTCCAGAGTCTGAGCTGAAATGTCAGAGATAATTCTTATATATTTGCCTTTGAATGTGATTTGGCATTTCTCCCTTACAGCTTTTAATATTTTTTCCTATATTTCCCTGTTGTGCATTTTGGTTATGGTATGTTTTGGTGAGTTTCTCATTTGATTAGTCCTGTTGGGTATCCTGTAGGCTTACTGGATTAGCATATCTGAATATTTTTATATGGGAAAATTTTTCTTTAACTATTCATTGAGATTTTTCTTTATACCATTCATTTGCATTTCAATTTCTTCCTGTATCCCATTTACTCTTACATTGTTTCTTCTAATTTCATCCCAGACATTTTGAAAATT
This sequence comes from Aplodontia rufa, assembly GCA_004027875.1. Classification (NCBI taxonomy): domain Eukaryota; kingdom Metazoa; phylum Chordata; class Mammalia; order Rodentia; family Aplodontiidae; genus Aplodontia; species Aplodontia rufa. The sequence goes on along the minus strand of PVKS010033656.1, from coordinate 20,638 downwards.
CTGTCCGTGTTCTGTGAGTTTTCTTTTTTGTCATCCGTGCACTCAAGCTTAATCACTCTGTCCTCATTTTCAGAAATTCTTTCTTCAGTAACTGAGGTTCTATTTTCTACAGAAGTTAGTCTATTATTAAATTTATCTGTGGTTCCTCCCATGTCATTGACTGCACATTTTAGCTCTGTTATTTCCTTTTTATGTCCATTTCTTTGATAACAGAGTTTCTCCACTCTTGAGTTTTCACACTTAGTCCCTTTGTTAAATCGTCTTTTAGCTCATTGCTCCTTTTAGTTGTCAGATCATTGATAATTTGTTCTAGATTTTCATCCCATTTCTGGACTGTGGGCTTCTTGCTAGGGGAGTTGTGGGTTTCAGCTGAGCCTCTTCTAATTTGATTGTTCATCTTTGGAAAACTTCTTCTACAGGTATGCATGTCACTATAGTGTGAAAACTTAAATTAATTTGAGTGTATATCAAGCAGTGTTACACCTTCTTCATATTGCAGTGGTATGTTAATCTTTTTAAAAATATATTATTGAAGAGTTGAGTTATTTTACAATCACAAATGCATATAAAGTTATAACATGATAGGCATATGTTCTTTTTTTACTTATATTTTTTTTCATTTTTTATTAAGGAGTTGAGTTATTGGACAATCACAAATGCACATAAAGTAACAATATGATATGCATGTATTCTTAAACCAGAATTATCCCCACACTGCCCACACCTTAGTCTCTTGAATCTTCTATATTTTGCTTCTACAAACAATATAAATTCTTAGGCTGTGAATTTTCCAGAACTAAATGATTGTGTAAGTATTATTTAGATTCCCAGAGGTATAAAGAGTGTGCTAAATTGTTGATTGTCTCCCTTGTGTTAAACTTTTTGATGAAAGTTCTCACTGATTTCTGCTGTTTGCACTACTTTAAATTCCCTCTAACAGTGTATAAATGTTTCTTTTCACCTGTGTGCTTTTCTAACAATTATTGGTTTTTGAATTCTAGATGATAGTCATTCTGAACAGGCTTAATGAAATCTCAGTGAAGTTTAAATTTGCATTTGCTTGTTGGCTAAAGATGTTGAACATGTTTTCATGTTATGCTGTTCAGTTTTTTGTTGTTGTGACAAAAATATCAGAGAAGGAGTAAGAAGAAAAACAAAATTATTTTTGCTCATAGTTTCTGAGGTTTAGACAGATTCAATCAACTCCATTGCTCTGGGCCTGAGGTGAAGCAGACCATCATGGCAGAGGAAAACTACTTAGCTCATGGCAGCCAAGCAGCAGAGAAGAGGTGGGATAAGGATCCAAGGATAAAATATAATCTCCACATTACAGCCCCAGTGACCCACATTTTCAGCTGTACCCTGCATACAGTCACCAGCAAGTAAATTACAGATACCACTAAGTAATACATTTATTTCCATTCAAACATATTAATCCACAAATGAGATTAAAACTGTGTAATATAATTATTGAACCTCAGAACATGCCTTCACTGCCCCATGAGTTTTGGGGGGACAGCTCATATCCAAATCATAACATGTTGGTTTAATTCATTTTCCTATATATTGATTTAGTTAATTATAGGATTTTTGTATATGAAACTTTTGGAATTCCTAGGATATTTTGAAAATACAGTCAGAAGAGGAAATGGCGAAGATTTTATTATATTCTGTAGGCTGTGTCTTCTTCACTAAGTTAGTTGTTTTCCTTATTGTGCAGAATGATTTCAATTCAGTGCAATTCTGTTTGTTGATTCGTCCTATAACTCTTGGAGCTATAAGTACCCTATTCAAGAAGTCATTACCTATGCTTATGCCTTTAAGTGTTTCTCTTTGGTTTCTTCTAGTACTTTCAAATTTCATGCTAATATTGAGGTCCTTGACCATTTTGTGTTCAGTTTTTTTTTTTATTTTACTGAGGAGTTGAGTTTTTGTACAATCATAGATGCATATGTAGTAACAATATGATATGCCCCTGATCCTAATCCAGAATCACTCCATCACCCACACCTCAGTATCTTGACTCCTATACTTCTACCCTGTAACAGATATAAATGTATATTTATACTATATAAATAAATAGCATATATACAAATATATATGTAATATATATTATATACATATATATTATATATACAAATATATATACATGCATATATACATATATATATAGTTGTATGTTCTAGAATTAAATGATTGCATAAGTATTATTTGACTTCTCAAGAGAGTAAAGATTAAGCTACATTATTGATTCCCTTAGATTATTCCCTAACATATCTCCCACCACCCTCAGTTCCTTCTCTCCCCCCTCCACATATCTATGGTTCCCCATATTATGTGTTACTTTGAATTTGGTGGGTCTAGTACATGAGCTTGACGTATCACTGAAGTCTAGGTTTTGCTCTAGTCTGCACAAATTAGGGATAACATTTGACTCTTGAGCCTCTGGGTTTGGATAATTTCGCTCAGCATAATTTCTTCCATTGCCATCCATTTGCCTTCAGATGTCATTGTTTCTAATAGCTGAGTAGAAATCCACTGAATATGTATACCAGAGCTTTTGGATCCATTCATCTAGCGAAGGGCATCAGGGTTGATTCCATAATTTAGCTATTGTAAATGGAGCTGCTATGAATGTGGATCTTTCTGTGTCACTGTAACATACTGATTCAAACTCTTCTGGGAAAAATACCCAGAAGTGGGATAGGTAGGTTGTATGATGGATCCATCCCTAATTTTTGGAGAATTCTCCACACTGCTTCCCAGAGTGGCTATAACAGTATGAAGTTCTACCAACAATGTGCTAGTGTTCCCATCTCACCATAAGTGCTCCAGCATCTCTATTTGTTTATGTTTTTCATCTTTGCCATTCTGACTGGAGTGAGGTAAAATATTAATGTAGTTTCAATTTGCATTTCTCTGATTACTAGTTATTTAGAACACTTTCTCATGTATTCATTGGCTTTGTGTGTGTGTGTGTGTGTGTGTGTTCATTTTTTACAGGGTAATAAGTATTGAGTTGTAATCTTCTGTATATAGATAATGGGTATGTAGTGTTACCAGGAACTTTTTAAAAATGGCTATCTCTTATCCAACATAAGGTTGCAGCAACTTCCTCAAGATTCAAATGATTATTACAGCATGTGTTTATGTCTTGGCCCTCTATTTTAATCCCCTGGTCTATGTCTGCTTTAATACTCATGCTAAGGCATTTTTGTAGTTATGACTCTTAAGCATATTTTGAAATTGGTTCTATGACACTTCCAGCACATCATTGCAGCTTTTGTTCAGAATTGCCTTGGGTATATAGAATTATGTGTAATTTCTAAGAATATTAGGATTGTTTTTGTTAATTTTGTGAAGAATGTCATTGGTATTTTAACAGGGATTTTACTAAATTCGTAGATTGATTTCAGTCCAGTACCAAATTTTAACAGTATTCATTCTGCTGATTCATGAACCAAGGAAGTGTTTACATCTTCTAATATCTTCTTTAATGTCCTTCTTCTAAAGTCTGTAATTTTCCTTGTAGAAATCTTTCACTTCTTTGATTAGGTTAGTCCTAGTAATTTTGCTTTGAAGCTATTGTTAAAGAAATTGTTTCTTTAGCTGGAGCGGTAGCTCAGTGGTACAGTTCTTACCTGGTATGTGCAAGAAGGCAGGTTGAATCCCAGCACCATGTACACAGTGAAGTGTGGGAGCAACAAACTCTGCAGGAAATACTAAATAAAATTCTCTCTCTCTCTCTCTCTCTCACTGTCTATCTTCCCTTTAAAAAAAACTACTTTAAAAATTTCTTATGGAATTTGATACTTGTGTATTAGAAAAGCTTTTGATTTTGAGCAGTATTTGTAACCTGATTTGTTGAATTTGTGTTTTATAATCAAATCCAAGTCATCTAACGGATTCCGTTGGAATTTCTTAGTGACATATCATTAGCATTATCAGGGATACTATGCTAGTATGGCCAGGAAAAGCATTTCTAAGCATCTCTGGGGTAATATGTAGTCAAGGCCTCAATAAGGAAATATAAGCAATGCTTATTGTGTTGCGGGGTAAAAATGCCTAAGGAAAGTGGCAAAGAAAATAGAAACTATAAAGGCAAGGAAACATATGGTGACAATAAGGAAAAAGATGAAGACATATTTGCCTATAATACTCTGGAAAGCAGTAAGGAGGTTCTTCAAAAAGCTAGGAATGAAACCAGCATATAATACAGTTATCATACTTTTTAGTATATATATTCAAAATTTTTTAAATCACATGCTGTAGTGATGCCGGTACATATATATTTATAGCAGCATTATTTACAATGGCCATATGATGGAACCTTCAAGAGATGAATGGATAAAGCAAATACAGTATATATGTACTCAGCCCAAAGTAGAATGACTTTATGGCATTTGCCTATAAATGGATAGAACTGGAGACTGTCATGCTAAGTGAAATAAAACAGTCCCAAAAAGTCCAAAGAAAACTATTTTCTCTGATAAGTACTCTTATTCCAATAAGTTGGGGTGGGGTCTAAAAAGGAGAGAGGAGAGAAAAAAATTTTGAGAGGGAACTTCATCAAATTAGAAGAAAGTTCAGTACGTAAATGAAGGGGCTTGAGGTGAGGAAGGAAGCATGGGAAAGTGAATAACAGTAAAATAAATCTGACCAAATTTTCATATGCACATACATGAATATAACACTGAATCCCAACATCATGTATATCCACAGAGACTAATTTAAAAAACTGTATATCAATTTCAGAAAGATCAGTAGGGTAGATTGAAGGGAACAGAGTGAAGTAGGTTAAAAGAGGGTGTTCTGAGTACTGAATCAGAACAAATTATATAACATGGTTTTGTGATTATCTCAAAACCTATCCTAATGTTATATATACTAAAATAATGAATATGTAGAAAATACAAAATAAAGAAGACCTATATGAATAGAAAGAATGATCAAGAAAAAATTATAGTAGAAAACATGACCAGTGTCTGACCAATTAGAGTTCTCTAGCCCAAGAACAGTCTTGGATTTATTCTAAATGCAATGAGAGACAGATGTAAATTTTTAGCAGGAGAGCTTGATAAACAGATGTTTATATTTTAAAAAATATCCTTCTGGGTGCCAGGTGGACAGTAGACAGTAGGATGTATAAAAATAGAGGAGAAAAAGAGAGAATTGTTGGAAAGCACTGCACTACCATGACATGATTCCATGATTCCTCTTTCAAAGCTGCAGGGTAATCTTTATCAAATTGCAGGTCTTTTTTCATCACTAATTGGACTTAGAATTATATGCAACTATTTTCTCTGATGGAAAACATTTCAAACATTCTGCCGAAATTCCATGGTCACATTGAAATATATACAAATAAGAAAATTCCAATGAAAAGAAACATTATATTATCACAATAGTAAAAGTACACCTTATGTAAGAAAACTCTATGACATATATTTTAAATCCTCTGTATGGCACTTATCCAAAAATTTTTATTGACGTGATAAGGTTAGGCAAATTGACTTGATTTAATTATTGGTGTCTTATGTTTCACATTTAGCTATAAAGAGAATGCTATGAGGTTATCAAGAATTCACCATGATCAGCCAGTGAAGCCTCTGGAACGAGCTGTCTTCTGGGTCGAGTATGTCATGCGCCACAAAGGAGCAAAACACCTTCGGGTTGCTGCCCATGACCTCTCCTGGTGCCAGTACTACTCTTTGGATGTGGTTGGATTCCTGCTGGCCTGTGTGGTAGCTGTGATATTCGCCATCACTAAATGCTGTTTGATTTGTTGTCATGTGTTTTCCAAAACTGGAAAGAAGAAAAAAAGGGAGTAACTGTATTTAGGCCTGAAGTTGGGAATCCTGACAGATGGAACTTCTGTGGTTGACTGTCATTAGAGGAACTTGTGATCCCAGGTTCCTACTTCTGCTAACAAGTTTTCACAAATAACTTTATTTTTTCAAATACTAACCTCATAAACATACTCCCTTTTTGAGGGAGAAAAATATTACAAATCAAGGAAAAATATTGGGAAAAATAAAATTAAATCACATGCATTTACATAGATATTTATGGTTTTAGTTTTATAACTTTAAATTCTCTGAAGTTGCATATCAGCAATTAGAGTTTATGACAAGATTTTCCTTTCCATTTACTTTTGTGAAATTAGTAATTTTGTGTATTGTTCACTGTACATCCAGCCTCTGCACCCCATTCCTAAAAGATGTGGGAAGACACAGTAAATTTTTAGTGGATTTAGAAATACAATGATTTCTATCTTATTTTTTCCTATCAAATTCAAATGTTAAAAAATCCTTTTATTTTATGAGCTGAATTTTTCTCTTAACCTTTTGAAATGGTGATGTTCTTCACAGAATTAGAAAAAGCAAACCAGAAACTCATTTGGAAAAATAGGACACCAGAATAGTTAAAACAATCTTAACAAGGAAAGGTAAGCTGGAGGTATCAAAATACCAGATTTCAAACTACACTACAGTCTATAGTAAGAAAAACAGCTTGGTACTGGCACCAAAGGAGGCATGAAGACAAATGGAATCCAACAGAAAATACAGGACAAAACCCCCATAATTACAGTTACCTCCTAGTGGACAAAGACACCCAAAAGATAAGTTGGAGAAAAGATAGAATTTTTAACAAAAGGTGCTATGAAACTTGGTTATCCATCTGTAGTAGAATGACACTTAACCCCTTTTTCAAACACTGCACAAAAGTGAATTGAAAGTATATCAAAGCCTTAGGAATTATGCCAGAAATGCTGCACCTATTAGAGGAAAATGTAGACCCAATACTTCCACACACTGGCTCAGGAGAAGAATTCCTTAACATGACTAGCAAAGCACAACAAAAAAAGTTAGGAAAAAATATGTAGGATAGCATCAAATTGAAAAGCTTCCTCACAGCAAAGAAAGCAATTAAGAACATGAATAGAATAAGCACAGAATGGAAAAAATTATTTGCCACCTGTACCTCTAATTAGACATTAATATATACAATACACAAAGAACTAAAAAAAAGACTTAAACCCAAAACACAAGTAACCCAATCAATAAATGTGCAAAAGGACTAAACAGAAATTTTTAAAAGAAGAAATACAAATGATCAACAAATACATGAAAAATGTTCAACATTTCCAGCAATTAGATAAATACAAAAGACTACACTGAGATTTCAACTCACCCTTGTTGGAATGGCAATTATCAAGACAAGAAACAGAAATAAATTCTGGTAATGGTATGGGATTAGGGTGCATTTATACACTGTTCTGGGACTGAGATATTGGCATAACCACTCAGGAAAACAGTATGGAGATTCATCAAAAAGTTCGGAATGGAACTACCATTCAATCCAGTGATCCCACTCCTCAAAATATGTCCAAAGAATGTAAAATCAGCATACTACAGTGATGCATGTACATAAATATTTTGTACTCTGCATTCAGATAGCATAGTGTTATAGTTTAAAGATTAGGTGTCCCCTAATAGTTCATGTGTGAGTTAATGCAATGTTTAGAGGTAAAATGATTGGTTTTTGAGAGTAATAGTCTAATCAATGAATTAATCCCCTGAGAGGGATTACATAGGTAGTAGCATTAGGCAGGTAGCATATTGCTGGAGAAGGTCAGTCAATGAGGCCATGATTTTGGGGTATCCATTTGGTCCCTTTCAAGTGGGATCTCTGTCTGTCTCTGTTTCCTAATGTGATGATATGAGATGCTTTGCTCCATCACCTTTTAAATCGTGAGCCCCCCAAAAAACTTCCTCCTTCAATTGTCCTTGTGAGCTCTCTTTCATCATAGCAACAGAAAAGCTGACTAAGATACATTGATAGTAGTCCCTAAAAAGGTATTAGTGTTGAGAAGATTATTTAAAATTTTTGTGCCCCATTTTCCTTATACAGAAAACAGACATAAATATGGTGGCATAACCTATGCCATGAAATTATGAAAATTAATTTGTTAATATTCTAAAATAGTATCATTAATGGCTGCACACAGTAGGTTCAATTTGCACTAATTAACTGTTGAATTAATGAAGAAATGAAAACAGAAGAAATCATGGGGAAAAATTTAAAATACTTGGAGATAAATGAGAACAGTGATACATCATATCAAAATCCGGAGGACAGTGTGATGACAGTTCTATGTGGAAAATTCATAACATTGAACACATGCACTAAAACAATAGAAAGACACCAGATAGATAACCTAACATTAAATCTCAAGGCCCTTGAAAAAGAACAAACCAAAACCAAAATTAGTAGAATACAGGAAATAATTAAAATCAGAGCTAAAAGTAACAAAATAGAAGTTAAAAAGAATACAAAAAATTCAATAAAACAAAGAGTTGGTTTCATGAAAGGATAAACAACAACAATAATGACAAAAAAAGAAACATTAGCCATGCTAACTAAAATGAAGACAGAAAAAATTCAAAGTTTAAAAATTTGAGATGAAGAAGAAAATAACAAAACAGGCACTTCTGAAAAGCAAAGGATAATCAGACACTATTTTGAGAATTTATATCCCTTTAAGTTAGAAAAACTTAAAAATATGGACAAATTCCTAGAAAACGTAAATATACCATTTTCTAGTAAAGAAATTGAATCAGCCATCAAAATCCTTCCAATAAGGAAATGTCAGGGACTGAATGGCTTCTCAGCTGAGCTCTACCAGATCTTTAAAGAAAAACTAGTACCAATCCCCCTCAAATTATTCCATGAAAAAGGAAAGGAGGGAACTATGTCAAACTCATTCTAGGCAGTGAGTATCACCACGATACAATAAGACACACATCTAGGAAAGACAATTACATACCAATATCCTTAATGTGCATAGATGCAAAAAGTCTTATTAAAATATTGGTAAACTGCTCACAAAAGGATATAAAAAAGTTCACCATGATCAAGTAGGAGTCATCCCTTGAATGTAACGTTGGTTCGATAAATGGAAAGCAATAAATGTAATCCACCTCATAAATAGACTTAAAACAAGAATCATATAGTTATCTCAATAGATGTTGAAAAAACATTTGACAAAATGCAACACCCATTCATGTTTAAAACACTAGAAAAGATACAGATAGAAAGAACCAACTTTAATGTTGTAAAAGCTATATATGACAAATCCAAAGCCAACATTATTCTGATTGGAGAAAAACTGAAAGCATTTCCCCTGAAAACAGAAATGAGGCAAAGATGCCAACTTTCACCACTCTTTTCAGCATAGTCCTTGAAACTCTAGCCAAAGAAGTAAAGCAAGAGGAGAAAATTAAAGGGATACAAATAGGCAAAGTAGAGTTCAAGCCATCACTATTTCCTGATGACATGATTATATATTTAGAACATCCAAAAACTCCACTAGAAAATTTCTGGAGCTTATAAATAAATTCAGCAAAGTAACAGTATAAAAAATCAACATTCAAAAATCAATCTTGTTTCTATAATCTAATGATGAATTTACTGAAAAGGAAAGTAGGAAAATTATCCCATTTATAGTAGCTTCAAAAAATTAAGAAACAATCTAACCAATGAAGTGAATGATCACTATGACGAAAAATATAGAACACAAAGAAACAAACTGAAGTTCTTAGAAGATGGAAAGACCTCCCATGTTCTTGGATAGGAGGAATTAATATTATCAAAATTGTCATGATACTAAAAGTGCTATGTGGATTTGGAGAAATGCCCATAAAAATTCCAATGGCATTTTTGTCATGAAATTAATTTAGAAAAATAAGGGACATGTAAAAGCCAAAACAGTCCTTAGCAAAAAAAGCAAAGCTGTAGTAACGAGAATACTGAATTTCAAAGTACATTACAGACCTATAGTAATAATAATAACACGGTACTGGTACCAAAACAGACATGAAGACCAATGAAATAGAATAGAAGACACAGAGCTAAGTTTTCTTATACTTGACAAAAGTGCCAAAAATACAGGTTGGAGAAAAGACAGCCTCTTTAACAAATGGTAATGGCAAGTCTGGAAATCCATATGTATTAAAATGAAATTTATTCCCTATCTCTCACCCTGCACAAAACTCAACCCAAATTGCATCAAAGACCTAGAAATTAGTCCAGGAATCTTGCACCTACTAGAAGAAAAGGTAGGCCCAATACTCCAGCACATTGCCTTATGAACTAAGTTCCTTAATAGGACTCCCAAGGTACCAAAAATAAAGTTAAAAATCAACAAAACGGATGGCAACAAGTAGAAAGTCTTCCTTGCAACAAAAGAAATAATCAAGTGCATGTAGAGAAAACCTACATACTGGAAAATAATCTTTGCCACCTGTCCCTCAATAGTGAACTAATATTCAGCACATACTAACAACTCAAAAAACTAAAGACTAAAAAACAAAAAAAAATAAAAATAAACAAAATAAATAAACACAAACAAAATAATCCAATCAATAAATGGGCCAAAGAACTAAATAGGGATTTCTCAAATGAATAAACACAAATGGTCTACAAATATATGAAAACTTGTTTAACATCTCTATCAATTAGAAAAATGCAAATTAAAACTACACCAAGATTTTACTTCATCTATTATAGCAGATATCAGGAAAAAATAAAAATAAATGTTTAGAATGGTGTGGGGAAAAGGACATACTGATACATTGTTGTTGAGATTGCAGATTGGTACAACCACACTGGAAAGCAGTATGGAGATTCCCCAAAAAAACTAGGAATAGATTCTCCTTTTGAACCAGCTATCTCATTCATTGGCATATATCCAATGGGTCTAAAATCAGCATATTACAATAGTGCAGCTGCATGTATGTTCCTAGGAGCACAATTCACAGTAGCAAAGCTATGGAGCCAAACTAGTTGCCCTTTAACAAATGAATGGATTAAAAAATGCTGTATATAAAGACAATGAAATATTACTTAGCTACAAGGAAGAATGAATTTATGGCATTTTCCAGTAAATGGAGGGAACTCAAGATTTCATGATGAGTGAAATAAGAAAGTCTCAAAACTTCAAATGTTAAATGTTTTTTTTTAATATGTAGGAAGCTAATGCAATATAAGGGGAAAGATCAGAAGAATAGACAAATTGGAAGGAAACTGAGAGACACAGGATGAGATAGGCTATGTTTGTGGAAGGAGTCAGACTCGACTTTCCTATTCATGTATGAACAAACCATAGTGATTCTCATCAACATGTACATTAACAATAAACTAATTAAAAACATTAGGAAATAACAGAAAGATCAGTAGATTAGAGTGAAGAGATTTATGTGGGGGGATAGAGGAAATACTGGCAACTAAATTAAAACAAGATATATTCCATGCTTAAATAATTATGTCATTCTATTGCCATGTGTATCTATAAAGAATTGCAGATGGAAGGACAAGAGGAGAAGGGGTAATATTGGGGACAGAATTTGAAAAAGTTATACCACATGTTTTTATAATTATGTCATTGCATATCCTATTTTCATGTACATGTGAAAAGAATCCATAAAATTAATAAAAACCAACAGGGGCTGGAACAGTGGCTCATGGTTATGGTGCTTGCCTGGCATGCACAAGGACATGAGTTCAAACCTTAGTACGAGGTACACAATGAAGTGTCAGAGCAACAAAAGCCACATGAAAAACTAAATAAATTGATTCTATCTTTCTCTCTCTCTTTCACTGTCCCTTTCTCTCTCTTACAGGAAAAAAAAAAAAGCCTAGATCTGTGTCACGTAAGTCCCTTCTTGCCACAATATATGGTGTTTCACCAAGCAAGTAATACATATTTCAGCCAAATGGACAACTCTGATCACATGCAGCATTGCGCATTATAGAGGTAGAGATGCTGAACCCCCATTCTTATGGAAAATGATGTATTCAATGACCCTTCTCTTACTCCATTCAAGATTTGGTATGTGTTTTGGAAAGGTAGCAAACACCTATAATTCCAGCAATTTGGGAAAAATCCAAAGCCAGCCTCAAAAATTTAGTGATACCCTGTCACAAAATAAATAATAAAAAGGCCTGTGGATGTGACTCAGTGGATAAGTGTCAATGGATTCAATCTCTCATTAAATAAAAATAGAAAGAAAAATTCAATATGGTCTCAGCCTGTTCAAATTTTCCATTAATACCAAATATGAGTGTTGTGCCTTCTTCTAATATTAATTGTATTCATTACAATATTTTTGGATATTTGGGGAAAATGTTTCCTGCCATTTTTGAATTTCCCACAAATTCCAAACATAAAAAGAGTAATGGGTCATAAAATTAACAACGGTAAGATAAAACAAACAGGGAAAAACAAAAGAAAGTTTGTACATGGCAAAGAAAAAAAAACAAACAAAAAGGAGAAGAAATTTTAAATAAATAATACCACATATTTGTTTCTAAATTAAAATCTAGCTAAATGAAGGAAATAATGATTGCCAAGATGATTGAAATAGAGACAAATCATCAAATAAATGAACAAACCAAAATGCACTATTTTAAATACAAGTAAAATTAATAGGCCTTTAAAAAGATTTGTTCCCTTAAAGAAAGATTCACATTAATAAAGGCATATTTGAGACTTTAGCCATTACTACCAGACATACACAAATTAAAATGATTACAAGAAAATATTGTGAACAAATGTATACTTATAAGTAGGATAACAAGATTAAGTGGACAAATCCCAAGAAAAACCCATCTGGAAAATATACTTAAGAATAAGCAGAAAATCTAAACAGACCTATAACAAAAAATAAAATTGAATTTGTAATTTAAAAATGGCAAAGAAGGAAAACCCAGGCCCAGAAAATCTTATTGATGAGGTATTAACATCAATACATCAAAATATACTCCAAGAAGTAGAGGAGGGAAAACAAACATCATCAAGAGTAGCAAGGTCCTATTAGTCAGACCTGTAACAGACATCACAACAAGGCATACTGAGTCCACTATGATTCATTAGTACAAACACAAAAAATTCAAGTAAACAGTAGAAAATAATTCAAAGATACACAATATTTATTTATTACATATGAAGAAAACAGGAAACATAGACCAGGAATACATCCTACTTTAGTATCTAAAAAATCAATTATAATACATCAACAGATTAAAGAACAAAATTTGTGTTTTCCAATGTGTATGTGTGGGAAAAAATACATGTTAAAAAAATCTAACACAAAAAAAAAATCTTCAATAAATAACAAATACAGTAATGTCTTAAGATGAAAATAGGCATTGTTATGGTTTGGATGTGAGATATCCTCCAAAAACTCATGTATGAGATAATTCAGGAAGCTGTAATGCTGAAACAATTGGGTTATGAGAGCCTTAACACAATCAGTGAATTAATCTCTGATATCGACTAACTGGTTAGTAACTGTAGGCTTGGTAGGGTGTGTCTGGAGAAGGCTAGTCATTGGGAGTATGCCTTTGGGATATTTATTTTTTATGTTTGAGTGGAACTAATACTCTGCCTCCTGGAGTCATGTCTTGAGCTGCTTCCCTCCATCACACTCTTCTGCTATGATGTTCAGCTTCACCTTGAGCCCTAACAAATGGAGCCAGCTGTTTACTGACAGTGACCTCTGAAACCATTAGACCCCAAATAAACATTTCCTCCTTTAAAGTGTTTTTGTTGGGTCTTTTAGTTACAGCAGCAAAATAGTGGATTAAAAGGGGCATCTATAAAATCCTAAAGTTTATGTCATAATTAATGGAGATAGACTAAATGCCTTCTGTCAAAGATAAGGAATAAAATGAAGAGGATCCCTTTCTTCACTTTACTTCACATTACATTAGATATTAGAAAAGAAAACATGGCAAAATGTACAATTTAAAAAAAACCCATATTTAAAAGAACAATGAAATTCCCTTTAGCAGACAACATAAACTTGACAGAGAAATATTTTCAGAACACTAGTAAAAATGATTGTATACAAACAAAAATAGCAAGTTTCCAGGATACATTATTAACATACAAATACTAGTCATATTTTGAACTAATTGCAATGAATAATTTCAAATGCCTTTAAAAATCCAATTTAGGGACTGGAGTGGTGGCTCAGCAGTTAACAACACTTGTCTGGCATTCACGAGGACATGGATTCAAACCCCAGCACCACATACACAACGAATTGTTGGAGCAATGAAAGCCACATGAAAAACTAAGTAAATTTGATTCTCTCTCTCTCTCACTCTCTCTCACAGTCCCTCTCTCTTTAAAAACAAATCTTATTTAAATTATAATCAAAAGAATAAAATATCAAGTTGTAATGTAGGAAAGAAGTGCAAATGGCCAATTGACATATGGAAAAATACACATTATTGGAAATATTTTAAAGAAATTTAGTTCAAAACTACATTTAGGTATCTCACTATATCACCATTAACATAATCATAATAATAATAAAAATTTCTGGGCATGGAGGTACACATCTGTAATCCCAGTGGACAGGAGGCTGACCCAGAGGATCACAAGTTCAAATACAGCTCCACAACTTCTACTCTGCTACTGATCATTCTCAGATCTTCTAAGGAGGAAATTTTATTTTGATTCACTGTTTTAGAGGTTGACAGTAAGTAGTGGACGGGCCCTGTTGTTTTTCTACCAATGGAAAAGGAGAAAATATGATGGCAAGAGCAGATGGTGGACCAAAGCTGCTTACTTCATGGTAGCCAGAAAATGAAAAGAGAAGAAGAGGTCAAGTTTCCAATATTCACTTCCGGGTCATCACCACAATGACCTAACTTTTCCATTCTTAAAGATACCAATTCTCAATAGCATCACAGGCTAACCACCAAGAGTTTAGCACATAGGCCTTTGTGGGATACTTATCCAAACATTAGGAGTATATTGATGATAATAATACAGCAATTATATTTTAAAAGAAGTGTTGTTTCAATTGTTGTATAATATTGGTCATCTTAATAACCACTCTGTCAAGAAAACTTTTTTCCCTTTTTAGAAAATGTATATCTTTCATATCCTGTTTTAGTACAAGAGTATCTTTCTCTGATAATTTCTTTCCACTTTTAATTTTTTAAGTCACAAAAGGAGAATTACCTCCATTGCTAATGCTACCACATCACGTTTTAGCAATTTGGGTTTGTAATCTGAAATTCATTTTCCTATATGCAACCCTCTTCCTTGCCCACTAGAAAATAATAATTTCAATAACAAAAATAAATGCAGCTGCAATGCAATGGAACATATTGAGCACTTAGATCTAAAATCACAATAAGACAAGAAAAACAACAGAAATGTTAGTAAACATTTAATGAGAGATTACTAAACAATTTGAATATTTCAAAGTTTGCTAAGAAACACTTCAATATTACTCACAAAAATCAGAGAAAAAAACTACTATTCCTAACCATGGCATTAGCAAAGAACAACTAGAAACAAAGACATTTATAAAAAACAAAACAAAAAAACAAAAACAAGCATCAGAGTTAGAATTCATTCTGCTTTCATAATTTTAATTCCTTGTCCACTAGTGAAATTTCAAAATGAGTTTCAGGTCAATATCATGCTCTTACCAACTTCAACACATATCTGAATCATACCATAGACTTGCCTTTTATTTCTAAATTGTGATGCTATTTTGAACCATGTTCATAGTACCCCTTAATAATTGTTTACTAAGTAATTCAAGCTCTGCATCTACAAATGATAGATTTTTTGTTCTTTTTTTGTTGGGATTTAACTGATTTCAATACCTACATGAGAAAATATTCAAGTTTTCCCAGATTTTTTTCTTGATATGTTTAAATTCTGTGTGTTCAAGAAGTTCCAACCCATACACTACATCCATTTAATGACCACTGAAGAAAACTATTTTTTGTACTTGTTTTTCCATCTATATAAAATTTTGCATGATTGTCTTTTCTAGTTTGTTCTATGAGTTGATATCTACTTGATTTTCCTTTTTATTATAGTGAAAAGGCTGTATGATTAACAACCATTAACAGCTTTATGAAATCCCTGGACTGATCAAGTTTCCTGAGACCCACAAAGGAGCCAAAAACCTATGGCCAGCTGCTCACAACCTCATCTAGTGCAGTACTATGCTTTGGGTGTGATTGGTTCCCTATTAGCTTATGTGGCAACTGCTACTTTCCTTCATAAAATGTTTACCTATCAAAAGATTGTGAACTTAAGAAAAAGAAAAAAGATGGAGTAGAACTCTTTTAAACCTTTGGGCAGTTCACAAGATAGGCAAGACTCTCTCAATTAATTCAACCATTGTGAATCAAAGTGTGGCACAATTATGCTCCACATTTGCATGACCTTTGCCTTCCTGACATCTACATATTTTACTCCTGGTTAAACATTAATTATTGTATAGTTCTAATTTTATCATCCATCAAATAATTTTACTTTTCCACTAACTTGTAAATTACCATAACTGATAATAAATGAGATCATTGAAACCTTAGATCACTGATTTGAGAAGGACTGGAAATCTAATTTTTTACTGTGCACTTTCAAAAACATTTGCTGTTTTAATAAAAAGCAATCAAATGGACAATTAACCTGTCTGTTAAATAAAACCAGGGCCAGGTCTTTACTAAAGGTTGACCGACAGAATTTTTTTTTTTTGACCGACAGAATTTATTCAGAATATTGAAGCAGGGAGTCTTCAGTGTAACTGAGCTCGACATCTACTAACACAAAGGTGACTGAGGTTTTCATAGGAATAAGAAGGGAATATGGGGAAGCAAAGAGGGGAGGAACCAAAAAGGAATATTGGAATAAATTAAAATGGAAAATTACAGAAGTAATTGGGAAATTAAAGAAAATGGCCTGGAAATGGTAGATTAAACCATGTGCACTTCATGGCTTAAGAGAATCACATTTTCATGATCTATGACATAGCATGGAGGTTGAAGTCACCTGGAGATATATAACTAATGACTTTTTGCAGGGGAAGTGGGGTAGAGTCTGATCAAGACTTAGCACAGTGTTAAATTGGGTCCTGTGTGCTATATTGGAGTTTAGAGTGTACCTCCACAATACAAACTATTTCCTCATGGAATTTTTCCTTGTTTCACAAATTCTTGATGGTCATGACAAGGTTCTTACATAAAACTATACAACCTTGGAAACTCTTGTTAGAAAGAGAAGAAATCATTTCCACATTTGGTCTTCAGGGTTCTTAAACTAGTTTTTTTTTCTTTGTTAAATGAGCCTATATAATGGTGTAGTAAGACAGAAAACAGGAGAAACTAATCCCTTTAGTTATTTCCAAGATTTGGGGAATGAAATTTTAGTGCAGTTCCACCAGATTAAATGTTGGAATTCCCTCCTCCTGTTATAAGACTTCCAATTTCTTGCTTTACCTGTCTCATTCAATTCTTCTAGCTACTTAAAAACCTGGTGTACTGAGGAAGTGAAAACCAGAAATTTTCTTTGTATTTATTTTTCTCCCACAATACACAGAAAAATGAATTGAAAATTGGGAAAGCACCAACCTCCCACAACACTTCAAAATAAGTTGAAATTTGAGTTAACTGAAAATTTAATAAAGAAAAATATTGTGTGAGGTAATTTTAAAAATTTATGCTGGACCTCACACCTTGCATTTATATGTATTTATAAACACACACACACACACACACACACACATACACAATTATCCTTTTAAAACTAAGTTTGCAAAGTAAATCACAGAGATGAAAAAAACCAAGTCAAGAGCGGTTCTTTTGCCTTAAGGTGATATGCTTAAATAGTTTAAATAGTTGAATGGAAGTGAGACATAATTATTACTTTTTTTTAGAAAAAGTCAGAGAAATAATCAACCTTATTTCTTTATTCATATGATTTTGTTTCTCAAATACATAGTTGTGTATGCGGTGCTGGGATCAAACCCAGGTCCTCTTGCATGCCAGGCAAGTGTGATATTGCTAAGCCACTGCTTCATCCCCATATTTCTTAATGTTGATACATAGAAAATATTTTTGTAGGATTTTTATATGCAAAAGTAAGGAATAACTTTTAGTGAAACTAATTATGATATTATGATAATAATAATGATTTTAGTTTCTTAATTTTGAATATATAATTATATCAATAAAAACAAAAATTAAAATAAATGGTAAACTACAAAAATGAAAAAAAGTGATGAGTCATATTAATGTACTATAAAATACAGTAACGGATTTTTTAAAAAAAGGGAAGTGTGATTATGTGCATTATTCTGGGGAAATAATGAAGCTCCACAAGTGCTACAAGTCAAAGAACAGTCTATTTCTGATTGTTAATGAAGAAATTCTGTAAATTCTCTAATGAATTAGTCAAAATAAATCTTTGCCATTCTTAGATTATATGGTCAGATATAGTCAGATATATTACTCCTTGGTTATTCATACGCGATCATTAATTCTTTCACTTGTTTTAAGTTGAAGTCTTTTCACATAAAGCAATATATACAAAAATCTGCAAATGTGAAGATAAAGAACATAGTTAATAGAAATCCAATTTCGTATTGTGCTACAAATTGAAATGTGCATGTGCCTGCTTCTTCAATATTGACTCTCATAGTTTCTAAATATCTCACAAGTCAAAAATTTAATAACAAAAACTCTAAGGTATCACATATAAAACATTATAAAATCCATTTATAAAATCTAGGATAATCTTGTATTTTTTAAAATATAATACTTAATGTCTGGAATATGCAAACACCACAGAGATTGGAGATATGGAAAGTAAAAAAAAGGGATCTGTCAGTTAGAAAGTTATGTTTCTAGCCTATCACAAATATCTGTATTTAATGATCACTACAAAATAAAGAGACATACTGGAGATAAACTGAAAAGAGTGTCAGTTAAATTAAGGACTTCATTATTCAACACATAAAAAGAGCCAGCCTTTCATTGAAACAATAGTTACAAAATGAATAGAATGCACCACAGATAAGTTCTGGATAAGTAGAAAGATTATGCCCCCAAATATCTTACATAACATTTGGAACAGAGCATGTAGATAAGTATTAAAAATAGTGTGAAAAGGTTTGTAGTAAAAAAGATCACAATGCTGAGGGAAATTCTAGTGGGGAATTTCAGAAAGTATACCAGTATATTTGATAATTAAAACCTGAAAAACATATAAAATTGATGGAAAGCAACTGCAGAGAGGAAGAGACAAAAAGAAAAGCAGATGGAAGAGTAATGAGAGTTTTCAAGTGCAAAATGTAGTTCAGAAGGAGCTGAGAGAAGAAGCAGATTACATCCAAGAGGTAATAAAGCTTTTGAAACATCAAGTTAGCATGTTGGGAAGCCAGAGAAAATAATTTAGAGTGGAGAAATATGATCAAATTTACATTGTTATACACATGTAAATTAAGTACACACATAAATTATTAAAAGTTCTTTGGATTTAATCATCAGTTTGAATTGCAGAGGAGGAAGACTCTAGAAAGACAAATAATCTAACAGATTTTAAAAGTTGAAGCAGTAGGTGATAAAAAAATGAAAATAAAATATTCGTGAAGATAACAATTTGCTCTAATAATAGTAGTACAAGCACCATGTTGTGTTGTTGGAAAAATAGTGAATCAGACAATATTTTTAGCACTTAGTCATCTAGAATTAACATTAAGCATTCTCATTCTTGCAAGTTTATTGCTATTTAATACTACTATTTACCTAATTTATACTAGCCATGTTAGATACAACCCCTCCTTTAGTAGGTGTTGGTTTTCCAACAGAGATACACTATATATTCTGACACTCTGAGAGAACAGATATCCTACAGACTTGTTTAAAAGACAATAAATGTGTTAGCAATCAAATGAACAAATGGAAACTTTAATATTTTAAAATATTTTAATGTTTTGATGAGTATTGAGGCTCTTCACCCATAAGGCTTATAAGGGAGACATTTTTCAATAACACAACTATGTTTTTGTTCACCCACAATATGTGCAGCCATACTCAACATTTAGCTGCTTCCTATCCAAGTATTTTAACTATTTTTCACATTTTAACTATTTTCCAGACTCTTATGTCTTTGAGCATAAAACATGGATTTTTTTTCTCTTATCAGCTTGAGTTATTCAGTGCCTTCCACCAAGCTTCTAGCACTTCTCTGCAAAGCTTCCTTGGGGCCCATGAGAGTCAAAATAAATGAACACACAAAACTGTAATTGCATATATAAAAGACCTAATAATTATTGCCACTTGTTTTGGGAACTGCCCTTATTGTACAGTTATAAAATAATTCTTCCAACATATAGGAGGATATTCCTTGTGAAAGAACACAGATCCAAATATAGTTAAATTCAGTAGTATACTTTATTTATTATTAGATGGATACAGAGATACAATTGAGTGGGAAACATTATCAAACATTCAAGAACCAATGTATATATACTTAGTTATCCAGGGCTAATGCCATATCATGGATGTCCAGCTTGGGTTCCCCATGTTGCTGTTTCCCCCAGAAGAACTCCTGAGTAAAATGGATATCTTGTGGAGGACAGAGATCTCCTTCTGAGATGATTCCCCCATATTCCCACCCTCCAGTCTCCTAGGAGTTCTTCCTATACCCTCTCCCTCATCTCCCTCCCTACTCATCCAAGAATCCTAGGGAGTCATCTCCCTGTTGTGTTGAGAATCATACAATTTGAAGTTATTATTAGCTTAGCTGTCTAACATA
>PVKS010033655.1:0-21527 GCA_004027875.1 Aplodontia rufa | reverse complement strand
ATATCCAGAATCTATAAAATACTCAAAAATGTCAGCTACAAAAACACCAACAGCCCAATTGATAAATGGGCCAAAGAGCTAAATAGAGACTTCTCACCAGAGGACATTGATCAAGCCAATGAATACATGAGAAAGTGCTCTAAATCATTAGTAATCAGAGAAATGCAAATGAAAACCACATTAAGATATCACCTTACACTAGTCTGAAGAAAATTGTTAATCTAAATGTTAGAAGCTGATCTGACACTCACAGCTTGGCCAAGTTATTCTTCTGTTGGACATAAACAATCTTGCAGAATACCAACCTGAGACAAGTATACTCTGAGTTCAGAACAAAATGATAATTTTGTTAAGTGAGCAACAGCTGCTTCTTTACCAAATCATCATGTAAGGGAGGAAAAATATCTTTTCCTTCTATCCTAAGTTCTTGGCTGAGGTTCCTGTAACAAAAGACAGATTAACAAGGGAAAAACTTACAGATGTATTTGATGTAAGTTTTACATGATTTGGGATCCTTTATAAGGAAATGAATGGAACAAATGGAACCTGAACATTTTAATGCTAGGTCTGACAGAGTGGAAAATTGTGGGAAAATTCACCAAGACAAATGATATTAGCTAAGTGTTGTAAACGGGTAAGAACTTAGATCTGTTTTTTTGGGTTCCTTTTTTTATTCAGAAAGAGTATGCCTCTTTGAGTAAAAGGAAGGCACTTTTCACATGAAAATCTTTTGACCTGCTTCAAAAGAGAAGCTTGAAGGGACTTCAGAGAGTACTTCTCAAATTCCTTCAGCTTAAAATATTCAATAAGCCAAGGAGTTATATTTTGATATCTCATGTTCTAAAACCCACCAATAGAATTACCCTCACCTTTTGAGAGGACTCAATCTAGAGGGAATCCTCCCTCTCTTATAACTGTCCCCAAATTCTAACTGCCTTTTACTGAGACATTCCATGGTCTCTGTTCTCTTTTGCTCAATGAGTTGAACTGAAGTTGTCCAATTATAGGTGTACCTGTGATCCTTGGCTGAACGGCAGTGGAAAAAAATATAATAATAATATATTATTTTAGATATCTTTACATTATCATGCCTTTTCACGAATATCAGTTCTTAATTTTAGTTCAACTTTTCAATCTTTTACCTTCATGGTTAGTGCTTTTGCTTTTTTTCACTTTTTCTTTTTTTTTGGTACTGGGGGTTGAACTCAGGAGTGCTTTTCCATAGAACCACATCCCCAGTCCTTTTGTTAATTGGCACCTTATAATTATTGGAAGAGGCCAACGTCCACTGAAGTTCTGTCTGACAAAGTCCAGACTTGGGGATGGGCTAGGCAAAGCCAGCCCTGGAGATTGCCAAAACCATTCCTTCTAGGAACTGGCTGTGTTCTAGCAATTATATGTATTATGAATTTACTCACACTGGAAACTCCGATTGTTATAAGTATTTCATTGCTTAGACAACTGTTGTGGATTGTTGAGAAGGATATTTGTAAAAACATACATAGAAATCATAGAAAATAAGCTATACTGACTTTAAAACAAAATTAGAAATAGAAAGCAAAATAATTAGAACTCAGGAACAAAGAAACAGTATACATAAAACATCTACAGAAAGACATGTTTACCTTTCCTGTTGTTGCAGAGATTTGAGTTTTAACCCCTTAGCAGTAAATAAGACATATTTGCCTTTGCTGGCTTAGTGAAGGTTGAATTTTAACTCCTTAGTAGTAAATAAGACAGGTTTACCCTTTTTGTCTTTGCAGAGGTTAGGCTTTAACTTCTTAACCCATAGGTTAGGATGCACAGATATTTTATAGGATTAACATTTATAGAACCTAGGATAACTATGGAATATCTAGTAAGGTTACAATAACAAAATAGTTTTAGAATAGTAGTTAATAGGGTATAGGAGTAATATAGCCTATAACATAGTCTAGTTAATTAAGAAACTTTTCATTTATGCTAAAATAGGGCTGCTAGACTAATGCAGTGCAGTAACCTTTAAGCACTTCTCTTATCTAGTGAGGTAATGGTTTGTAGAAACATCTGGAGGAATTTAGGGAGATAGAATTTGGGGAAGTGTTTGTTCTCTGTTCTTTGTAAAAGCAGGTTTAAACAATATGGTCAGTGTGGTGGGGAGGTCGAGGACATGAATTGTACTAATGGTTGATACTTTGTTTACTGGGAAATTGAAAAGAGAATTGTATAATGAAGCTGATAATGAAAGGCTTGTTTGTACACCTGTATAAAAATGTTTAACAATAAAGATCAGACGGCATTTTACTCAAGCAGGAAACCGTGTCTGCTTGCAACTTGCCCTGGAGGTTTAAGCCATTCCTCCACGAGGACTCCACTCTTCCTTTGGGACCCAAGAGTTCAGCTGGGGCTGGCCCCCAGCAAATTATACATAATACTGGGATTCATGTCATATTTCTATATGCACATAATTTGATCAATCTCATTCACCAATACCTTCCCTTTCCTTTCCCTCCTCCCTTACCTATCCACTTACTCTACAGATATCCCTTTCTATTATTTTTAGTTATTTTAATTAATACATTATAATTTTATACACACAAACACATATATATGTGAGATTCACTGTGGTATATTCATACATAGACATAGCATAATTTTGTAGAGGCTTTTTATTTTTTATAAATCCTGAGGCAGTATCTCACTAAGATGCTGAGTCTCACTAAATTGCTGAGGCTGGCCTGGAACTTAAAATCCTTCTGCCTCAACCTTGGGACTGAACCTGGTGATGTCACCAGAGAAGAGAGGGCACTGAAAAAGGGTCCGAGAAATTCCTGGAGAGAATTCAACAGAGGACCAGCAAGGTTCTTGGCATACATGATGGAAAAGTTTCAGCACACACCAGTCAGAGACATATTGGTTTATTTTGGAAAATAGCTCATTCAAGGGAGAATGTGGGCTATCTTAAGAGAGAAACTTTGGGGGTAAAGGAAGGAATACACATTCAAGAGAAAATGTAGTCTATCTCCAGAGGGAGAAACAGAGTCTCATTTATATTTTTATATGATAGGAGTTCCTATACTTCAAATTTTATATATGAAAGAAAAACATAAACTCTGCCTTTCGAAGACACATGGGAACTTGAAACAATATGGCAAAAGTAGGAATAGTATAAAAGGGGGAAATACCAAAAGCAAGATGGGAAGGAGGAAAAAAAAGAATGAAACCATAGAAGTCATACATTTTTCTCAACTTGGAGGGACAAGAGAAAAGAAATCCCAGTTACCAGAGATAATGAATTGCTGACAAAATTGGTTAAGGTAGTCAGGGGTGCCCTATTTTTGGGAAAATATCTTTTCCCTTAAGTCTACCACTCAGGCTGGAGTGGTAGCTCAGCGGTTGCGGCGCTTGCCTGGCATGCAAAGGTACGCGAGTTTGAACCCCAGCACCATGTACACAGCAGAGTCTTGGAGCAGCCAAAGCCACATAAAAACTGGATGGAAATTGCTTCCTTCCTTCCCCCCCACCCCACTGTCCCCTGTTTCTTTGGGGAAAAAAAAAAAAAAAGTCTACCACTCCTAATTTTTCTTCATCGAATTTCTCAGGTGCTTTGAGATTTGTATAAACTGTCTCCACACAAGGTTAAAATCTGAATCCCTGGATGATAAGCAACTATCAGTACTTTATAATCATATGAATTTACTGTGTTAGCACCATATTATAGTAATTCATAAACAGTCTACAGAAGTTGCCTAGGGAAAGAATATTGGAATGGGAGTTAAGAAATCAGGATTCTAGGGGCTGGAGTGGTGGCTCAGCAGTAGAGCACTTGCCTGGCATGCACAAGAACCCAGGTTTGAAGCCCAGCACCACATGCACAACTAAATATTGGAAAAACAAAAGCAAAGGCCAGATGAAAAACTTTTTCTCTCTATTTTTTAAAGAGAGATGGACAGTGAGAGAGAATAAATTTTATTTAGTTTTTCATGTGGCTTTTGTTGTGTACTTGGTGCTGGAATTTGAACTTGTGTCCTCACCCATGCCAGGCAAACCCCCGCAACTACTGACCCAGCCCTCCAGCCTGCCTCTGCCTCTGCCCCGCCCTCCCCTCCCCACCTCTCTCGGTAAAACAAAAAATAAGAGAATCAACTTTATTTTTTCATTTGGCCATTTTTCCAGCTCTTAGTTGTGTATGTGGTGCTGGGGTTTGAACCCCGAGTCCTCGCGCATGCCAGGCGAGCACTCCAATCACTGAGCCCAGGCCCCCCTTTGTTAAACAACACCAACTAAGTGTTGGGGAGAAAAAAGATGAAAAAATAAAAATTGATTCTCTCATTCTCTTAAAAAAAAAAATCAGGATTCGAATCGCTGTTCCATCACAAATCTATGTGACAATGGGTTTAAGTGCATGGTTTTAGATTCCTTAAACCTAAAATTTCATCTCTGGATGAAATTACCTGACCTTCAAGCTTCTTTGCAGCGCTAAAGTTCAGAGTCTACTTAAGTAAATGTAAAATGTATTAGTGTAAATCCAACTTCTCCTAACACTGAGCTGTAGCAAAGCTCTTGTCAGGTGAACCCTGGGCCCTTTCTCCCCAGTTCTCAAACCTTACTGAACCCTATCTGGGTGCCTTTTGTGACCTTAGAGTTGATATAATTTGGAGGACTACTAAAGGGCAGCCAAGGTCTTGGTATGTCTGCATGGCTGACACATTTTCTCGACAGAAACATCAAACGGTGCTAACTCTAAATAGCACAAAGCCTGGGGTTCTAATAACACGCAGATGTCTCCAGGGGTCCGCTTTCCTGCGCCATAAGCCCACATCCTTTCTTCGTCTTCTAAGGCGTGAAGCCTTTTACGTAGACGAGGGTCTACTTTCCGGAAATTCTCGCAGCACGAGTGGACGAAGGTGACCCCCAGGAAGCCGCCCAATGCCGCAGTCCCAAAAGACAGGGTGCGCCTGGGGCATGCTGGGAATCCGGGGCGCCCGGCCCGGCCTGACCCGGAAGGACTGACGCGTGGTAACCCCCGCTTCCCTAGCAACCGAGCAGACGCGGGCAGCAGCTCGGCCAGTCACCCGGTCCTGCTGCTCCCGGGATGCCGCTGCAGGTCAGCGATTACAGCTGGCAGCAGACGAAGACCGCGGTCTACCTCTCCCTGCCGCTCCGAGGCGTCTGCGTCAGGGACGCGGACGTGTTCTGCGCGGAGAACTATCTGAAGGTAGGGACGCGAGCGCGCCGCCCGACCCGGGGGTGTGGCCTGGCGCGACGCGCGGCTCGGGCACCGGGCTGCTCTCAAATTTTAATCTTACACACACACCTCCCCCCCAAAAACAGTCCCAGGCAGGTGACATCGCATCTGCAGATAAATATCAGCTCACAGATAGTTCTATCCAGGGCTTCCTCGCACGTCTTCCTAATTTTTCTACCTAGAGTAAATTTAGTGCGCATTTAAGAAAACTAATTTGGGGGCTGGAGCGGAGGCTCAGCAGTTACAGCGCTTGCCTTGCATGTGCGAGTACGCGGGTTCGAACCCCAGCACCACGTACACAATGAAGTGTCTGAGCAACGAAAGTCCATGGAAAACTAAATAAAAATTGGTTGTCTTTCTCTCTCTCACTATCCCTCTCTCTTTAAAAAAAAAAAAAATAATTTGGCTTTTATCATGTATTTCATTTAATGGCAGTATCGTTAATTTCTCCCTTCTGGATAGGTGAACTTTCCTCCGTTCCTGTTTGAGGCATTTCTGTATGCTCCCATAGATGATGCAAGCAGCAAAGCGAAGATTGGGAATGACACTATTGTTTTCACCTTGTATAAAAAGGAAGCGTTCATGTGGGAGACTCTTTCTGTGTCAGGCGGTAAGTTCTTTATTAGAAAAAAAAATGTTCATCTACTTGTGTTTTTTCCGATTTATACCTTTTAAAAACTACTTGAAACAACTATATTGTTTAGGGAAAGAAAGACTTCTACATTTTTTTTTTTAGCTAGGATTATGAGAAAGCTAGCAGATTAACAGGATTAAAGCGTATACAAATTTATTCACTTTTTTTTTTTTTTAATAGAGAGAGGGACAATGAGAGAGAGAAAGAATCAGTTTTACTCAGTTTTTCATGTGGCCCTCCCTGTCCTGACACATTGCTGAGTACATGGTCCTGGGCCTGGAACTTGTGTCCCTGTGCATGCCAGGCAGGCGCCGAAACCGCTGAGATACTGCCCCAGCCCCAAATTTTTTAACTTTTAATATGTGTTTGGGGGCATCACAAGAAAAATGAATAACCTAAAGAAGTGGTGAGATTTCAGAGTTTATATAACCTTTATAGCCTTTTTTTTTTTTTTTTTGGTACTAGAGGTTGAACACAGGGGCACTTTACCACTGAGCAACATTCCTAGACCTTTTATTTATTTTTAAATTTTGAGAGGAGGTCTCTAAGTTACTGAGGCTGGCAGTCTTGTACAGACTTTCTTAGTAGGGGGAGGTAAAGGAAAAAGAGTAGGCCACTTAGGGCAGTCCTTATTTAGGATAGACAAATAGGTTTATTACAAGAATAGATGAGAAATAGTTTGTATCAAAGTATGTTATAGTGTGGACTTCTTGTCTCCTCTCCTGTGCTAAGAGTTGATACTAGTTAAGCCTGGTAGCACATTTCTGTAGTCCCAGCTACTTAGGAGGCTGAGGCAGGAGGATCATTTGAGCCCAGGTGTTGGCTGTCAGCCTGGGAGACGCAGCCAGAAGCCATCCTCAAACAAAGGAATGCCTGGCTGATGAAATGCCAAGGGAGAGGATTTATGACAATTGGATTTTTGTGTGGTGTGTATGTTTTTTGAGAATCTGTTATTAGGCATTAGGCAGATATGAGGAGATCACTGAAAGCATCTACTTGGTATTTCAAAAGTTCTTTTAGTTCAAAATAATCAGAATACCAAAGCAGCATATTTTGGTGTGGCATGTCCTGAACTCCTTCATTTGCTCTTCCAGAAAAAAAGAAAGGCACATGTACCTGAATTAAAATGAGAGAGTGTTGTCAGGTGTAGTGGCACACCCCTGTAATCCCAGTGCCTCTGGAGGCTGAGGCAAGAGGATCGGCAAGTTTGAGGCCAGTGTTAGCAACTTAGTGAAACCCTGTCTCAAAACAAAAAGGGCTGGAGGGGCTGGAGCAGTGGCTTGATGGTACGGGGCTTGTGTGGCATGTACAAATACACGAGTTCAAACCCCAGCACCAACTACACAACAAAGTCTCGGAGCAATGAATGCTGCATAAAAAACTGAGTAAAAATTGTTTCTCTCTCCCCCACCCCCTCTCACTGTCCCTCTCTCCTAAAAAAAAAAAAAAAAAAAAAGACTGGGGGATGTAGCTCAGTGGTAAAGTGCCCCTGGGTTCAATCCCCAATAACGCCCCCTCTGCAGAGAAGAAGAGAAAGTGGAAAGTATTTCAGCTGCCAGGTAAATAACCCTAATGATTTAATTATTCAAAGGTAGAACCCATTAAGCAAAAGAGGCCTTTTATTTTATGGTTATGCCTTTCTGATGTGGCCTTTATTGAGAACTTTGAGTTAGACACTAACACATCTGTTAATCCTTGAAACAACTTATCACTGAGGTATTTTTACCTTTTTAACAAGTGTGGCCATTGGCAGGCAGGATTGAGTAATTGGCAAAAAATCACACAGCTAGTCGCTGGCAGGCTGGAACTGAGACTTTAGCAGTTTCAGTCTAGACCAGAGGTGCTCAACTCTGGCTGTATATTTGGATCATTTCTGAGAAATTTAAACAATATGGATGCCTGAAACTCACCTTATACCAGTCAAATCATTTTTCTGGGAGTGGGACCCAGATATTGGCAGTTTTAAGCTTTCTAGTAATTATAATTTGCAGCCAAAGTTAAGATCTCTGTGTAAACCTTTTCTCTGTACTCTTAATTAGTACTCTTTTCTGCTGCCCAGGTCAGATTTGTGGGTCAGTAATTGTCCTCTACCGTATCAGCTCTATTTTCCTCCTTCCTCTTCAAGTTGCCATGTTGTCGAGTCATTATATCTACTGCCTAGAATTTCTCTTAGGCTTCTAGCATTAAAATGTGAAGTGGGAGGGAATTTTCTTTCATAATCACTGTTGGAGACTAAGCCCAACATGATGCCAGAGAAAAGAATTAGTGGTAAACAACTCTGTAAAGGGCCCAGCTGGCTTGTAAAAGAATTGGTGGTAAACAACTCTAAGAGGCCCAGCTGGCTTGTAATTAGCAAACTGCCTGACCGCATGACTAAGCTATTTGGCTGCTCATTTGTTACAATTGGATGAATGTGTTTGCACTGTATCCCTATTGGTTGTTGTAATAGATAAATACCGGGCATACGGAGACAGGTAGATGACTCTAGTAGATGACACTAGTGAGAGGAGATCCTCCCATGCGGGCAGCAGAATGAAGATGACTCTATTAGATGACACTAGTGAGAGGAGACCTTCCCATGCAGGCGGCAGAAACGAGAGAGAAGTAGGCACTAGACAGAGAAGCAGCGGCAGAGACAGAGGAGAGCAGCAGAAGAAGCTGAGACAGAGAAGCAGCAGCAGCAGAGGAAGAAAACCTAACATGCAGGCAGTAAGAGAGGAAGAAAAGCCTTGGGAGTAGAAATAGGGACTCTAAAGAGAGAAAATGTGAATAGCCTTGACTCTAAATGTAATGTTTTAACGCCTTGCCTCTGAAAGAGAGAAGGCGGAGAAGGAAGCGCTTGGAGGCCTTTAGCCGCGGTAAAGGGAGAAATGAAGCGCTTGGAGAACTCAGGGCCAGTGGGTCTACTTCATTCCCAGTCAACCGCGGAAGGAGAGCCATCCAGTTCCTGCCAGCTGGGACCGGACAATCACAATCTTCCTATCTTACATATCTGTTTGCATTGAAAGGCTACTTGATTTTCCTCTTTCATAGTTAGATGGACAATCATATTAGCAAAATTTCTCTATAAAGGACCAGATAGTATTTTAGACTTTGCAGGTCAGATGATATCTATCATGTCTACTCAGCTCTACCATTGTAGCACAAAAGCAGCCATAGATGATGCATATTTGTGGACATTGAAATTTGAATTTCATTTAAGTTTTATATGGCACTAAATTTTTAAATTTTTTTTAATCATTAAAAACGTGAAGGCTGAGTCAGGAGGATCCAAGTTTGAGGCCAGACAGCAATTTAGTGAGACCCTAAGCAACTTAGTAGGACCCTGTCCTCCCCCTCAAAAAAACATAAAAAAAATGGGATGGCTTGCTGGAGTGGTGGCTCAGTTACGGCACATGCGTGAGTATGCGAGTTCAAACCCCAGCATTACATGTACAACCAAGACTTGAACCAATGAAAGGCACATGAAAAACTAAATAAAATTGATTCTCTCTTTCTCCCTCTCTCACTGTCCCTCTCTTTAATAAAAAAAAAAAATTAAAAAATGAGGATGGCAATGTGGCTAAGAGGGTTAAGTACTCAAGGGTTCAAACCCCAGTACCGTCCCACCCCCCACAAAAAGTGAGCAATTAGTCATAGCTTATGGATTAGGGAATCAAGTGACATTCTAGATTTGACCCATGGATAATAGCTGGCAAGTCTTTGATCTAGACAAACAGAAGTCTTAAAACTAACTTACGGGGGCTGGAGCCGTAGCTTAGCGGTTACCGCACTTGCCTGGCAGGTTCGAGGATATGAGTTCAAACCCCAGCACCACATACACAACGAAGTGTCGGAGAAACAAAAAACCAGATGAATAAATAAAATTGATTCTTTCTTTCTCCCTCTCTCTCTTTTTTTTTTTTTTTTTTAAGAGAGAGGGACAGTGAGAGAGGCAGAGAAAGAGAGAAACAACTTTATTTAGTTTTTCACATGGCCTTTGTTGCTCCAACACTTAGTTGTGTATGTGGTCTGGAGTTTGAACCCCATCCTTGTGCTGGCTGAGCCACCGCTCCAGCCCCCTTTCTCACTTGCTTGGCGTATACAAGGATGAGAGTTTGAATCCTAGAACCACGTACACAAGGAAGTGTCAGAGCAACGAAAGCCACATGAAAAACTAAATACCTAAACCCCAACCCCTGAATTTTCTCCTGTATTAAACCCTCTCCCTCAGGGTCTGATTCCTCCTTCCCCAACTTTATTTGCCCACTAAAGGATGACAGTCTGCAGTTTTTAAAACATTGAGCTACAATGAATATAAAAATAATTGAGAACGGCAAAGCTGTATATATAGCATGGCATGCTACTTTGGAATTTTTAATTTTTCTAGGGCTGACCCTCTGTTCTCTATATGTATAAATGATCACTGTTTTCAAAGGTGATCTCCACCCATCTTCTCTTCTAGGAGGTACCATACAGATGAATCATCATGATCAGGTTTATCAGCAAATAACCCTAGTTTGTCAATGAGAGGAAGAAAGAGAAATATGTTCTCTTGTCCCCCTATTCTACTACCTTTTCCCCTCCCTGTATCCCTTCTTTCTCTTATTCCTTTCCCCTCTTGCATCCCTCTCCCATTCCTTTGTGTTATTGTTATTACAGTAAACAGGTACCTTTCAATTTTAACTTCTTGGCCAGTTGAATATTAAAACATGTTGTCACTACTTGTGAAGTTGGATCAGAACTCTCATCCTGGATCAGTATGTTAAGTAGTTTTCTCCTCAGTCAAACAAAATCAATTATCAACATTTCTTATATTTTAGTTGATAAAGAAATGATGCAGAGAATAAGAGAAAAATCTATTTTACAAGCACAAGAGAAAGCAAAAGAGGCTACAGAAGCAAAAGCTACAGCAAAGCGAGAAGATCAAAGATATGCACTAAACGTCATGATGAAGGTAAGTTGCACGTTGATAGGAAAGTCCTCTGAGGCAATAACAGTAATGGGATAAAGACAATTCTAATCATTATAGTTCTTGATTTGATTATAGGATTTACTGTGTTACATGCCTTCTGCTAATTGCATGTGTTCATGAAAATCTACATGAAAGTCAAGGGTATAATAGTTGGACAATAAGCTTGGTGCTATGGCAGATACCCGTAGTCCCAGGTGCTGTGGAGGCTGAGGCAGGAGGATTGCAACTTGATGATTCTCTCAAAAGAAAAAATAAAATTGGCTGTAGAAATGGATTAGTGATAGAGCACTCAATAATAGAGCGCTTGCCTAGCATGTGCTAAATTCTGGGTTCAATCCCTAGCACTGAAAAAAAAAAAATAGAATGTCTCTTTCAGAAAGTGACTCGTATGGGCACGTGAGAGTCAAGGACTAGGCAGGGCTGTGCAGCTGGCACAAGCCTTTTGAACAGGAATGTTTTTCTGATCATCTGAATCTCAACTATGTTGTCAAACTGCTTACATTGCCTTAAAATTACAAGCACTCATCTTGTATGTTCAAGATTATGCCAGCAGTTAATAAATGAAAGGAGATGTTTTGGAACTGTGCCAACATCCAGACTACACAGAAGAGTTGTCATTACAGGCATTGGTTTAGTAACTCCTCTTGGTATTGGAATTCAACTGGTATGGAATCATCTTCTC
Source organism: Aplodontia rufa (assembly GCA_004027875.1). Lineage (NCBI taxonomy): Eukaryota > Metazoa > Chordata > Mammalia > Rodentia > Aplodontiidae > Aplodontia > Aplodontia rufa. Next base: position 10,030 of record PVKS010033655.1, on the reverse strand, counting down.
CAAGGAGAAAGTGGAATTTTCCACTGCTTGGTGAAGAGTATAAAAGCATTCTGCGTAGTGTTGCGCTCATGTGCCAGGAGGTTTTTGATTAAGATGTGTGGCTGCTGCTATAAAAGATGCAGGTGGGGGCTGGAGCGGTGGCTCTGCGGTTTCAGCGCTTGCTTGGCAAGCATGAGGACCCGGGTTCAAACCCCAGCACCACGTACACAACTGAGTGTTGGAGCAACAAAGGCCATGTGAAAAACTCAATAAAGTTGTTTCTCTCTTTCTCTGTCTCTCTCACTGTCCCTCTCTCTTTAAAAAAAAAGATGCAGGTGTTCAACCTGAAGAGATATCCTTTATCAACGCACATGCTACTTCCACACCATCAGGAGATGCTGCTGAAAGCAGAGCTATCGAGCATCTTTTCAAAGACCATGCATATGCCCTTGCAGTTTCCTCAGTGAGGGGAGCCACAGGCATCTTCTGGGCATGGAGGGGCTGTTGAGGCAGCTTTTACTGCACTAGCTTGTTATTATCGCAGACTACCACCTACTTTAAACCTGGATTGCCGAGAACCAGAATTTGATCTCAACTATGTTCCACTAAAGGTACAGGAATGGGAAACTGATAAAAGATGTGTAGGACTCACCAATTCCTTTGGTTTTGGGGGTACTAATGCAACACTTTGTATTGCTAGTATGTAGGATAAGTCATCTGTAATTAAACTTTGGCTTTTAAGTGTTTTAAATGTGGAAATAATAAGTACACGCATTTTTTGGGGGTTTTTTTTTTGGTTTTTTTTTTTTTTTAAGAGAGAGGGACAGTGAGAGAGAAAGACAATCAATTTTTTATTTAGTTTCTCATGGACTTCCGTTGCTCAGACACTTCATTGCGTACATGCTGCTGGGGTTTGAACCCGCGTACTCTCACATGCAAGGCAAGCGCCATAACTGCTGAGCCACCGCTCCAGCCCAAATGCATGCATATGTTTGTCTATCAATATCCAGATTTCTTTTTATCTCTGCTAGGGTTTTTCAACCTTGCAACTGTTGGTATTTGGTGTAGGATAGTTCTTTGTTGGGGAAAAGAGGCCTGTCCTATGCATTGTGGGATGTTTAACGACTTCCTGATCTCTTTGTAGTAGATTACAGCAGCAACTCCTTCCCCAGTTTTGACAACCAGAAATGTCTAAACATTGCCAGATGTTTTCTGGGGACAAAATATCCCATACCTGAGAACTGCTGATCTATGTTTTCTTAATACAGTAGTTCAAATAGCTTTCTGACATTTCATCTACTCCTGTTCCTTTCACAGACGTATAAAGAATAACTGCTCTGGGGTTGGAGATTTAGCTCAGTGGCAGAGCACTTGCCTAGTATGTGCAAGGCCCCGAGTTCTTTCCTCAGCCCTGAAAAAAAAGAGTAACTGCTCTACGCCAGGAATAGTTGCTGCATGGTACCACTCCAGGTACACCATTCACATACAGCATACTGAAAGGAATACAGTCTTACTGGAAGTTTGCATCATTGGTCAACATTCTTTGAGTGCAGCTGTCAACCAATAACAATATTTACCTCTTATCTATCTAGCCCCATTCATATTATCCATACTTAATTTACTAAATTAATGGAATTTCCCTAACTCCTAAACTGTCAGTTCTCTGAAAGAAGAAATTAAAATTGGTTCCGTATTTTTTACTCTTTTTGCATTTAGGCTGGTACCTAATTAATGGAGCTAAAAAGTCTTTGGAGTAAAAATTGTTGGTGATTCAGGCAACATCCCTCCAGCCCATTTTTAACCTCATTGCAGCTGTGTTAGCATCCTGTGTTCTTCCAGCTTCCTGCTGTAAGTGCTGGTAGTCCCTTTTCTGCTTTGGAGATTCTGTAAAGCCAAAGGATTGTGGGGCGCTGGATTGTCCCCCGGGAGCGGATCAGGAGAGGGATGAGTGCCGACGGCTGGAACCTGGGCCCCTCTACGTCCAGAGACTCCTTCCCTCCCAGCCGGGGAAATGAGTCAACCAATGGCAGCTGACGTTTATTATCAAGGCACACAGGGTTTTTATAAGGAGGGGAGAAGCCAAGGAATCAATAATCCTTCTAAGGGAGTTGCCAGGGGTTATGCAGATTTTGAGTACAGACAAACAACTGGGTAACAGCACATTCCAACCCACTCTAATCTCCATTTTGCATAACAATTAGGAAGCTTAACAAAGCAGGACCTAGCAGCTCTTCCAGAAGGAATTTATGGAAATAGTAACAAGATCGCTCTAGGGCAGCTGTTGAAATGGGGGTGAAGGCTACACCCCAACAAAGTATCTCATTCATACACCAAAGACCGTGGGGAGGGTGGACAAGTTCTTCAGAGGCAACACTCAGCCAACGAAGGATGCCAATTGGTGGGTCTCAGTCTTCTTTCTGAGGGAAAGCTGTATTTTTCCGGTTTCTCAGAAGTGTCTTCAATGATATGGGGGCCCACAGAATTAGCCACCCCAGTAACATTGGCTTTTTATCCTTCCCATTGCCTCTTTCCTAATTTTTAATCCTACCTATTCCAAGGAGTCATTACCCAAACAAACCACCTTTCCTCAGGCTCTGCTTTCTGAGTGACTAAAAACAAGGAAGTTTTTGTTGTAATGAGAGCTTATATATCAACAGGATTGAGTGAAAAAGAGGATGAAGGGGATGTGTATATTTCTGCATAAGTAAATAGGGTTTCCCATATTTTAATAGGCTAGATATATTGCCTACCCACTGACCATGGCTACAATACTTTATTCCTGTGCCTAGCACTCCAGTTGCTCATAGCTATAATCATTTTAAATTCCTGGTTACGTTTATTTGACTGCAATTTACTGGATGCTAGTATAGACCTGGCATTGTATTGGTCACCAGTGACAAAGGAATGGGTCAAGGAGGATTTCCTATAGCAAGCTGTGTACAAATCTGTGTAAAGGTTCCAGGTAAATGGGGGAAGATGAGGAAGGAAAGATGTTCCAGCTAGAGGAATTCAGTGGAAAGATTGAGAAGGTAAAACATTTGTGTTGAACATAAATACCATATATGCTGAGATTAAGGGATTAGGAGATAATGCTAGAGAATCTGGTGTAGGTCAGGACACAGCTTTATGTAATTTGTTAAGACAGTAAGGTTATCTGTAACCATCTTCATGGTTCTGTTTCTGTTTTTGAACCGTGACTGATACATGTGAAGAAGAATGGGAGATATTGGGAGTGACATAATCACATTTTGTTTTAGAAACACCACTTTGACTATACAGCGAAGAAAAGACTCAAGGGAAGCTTATTTCACTTGGGAGAGTAGAGTCAGAAAGATTTTACAAGTACCTTCCAAAGTTGAAATTTTTGCATGTGTGACAGTTTTTGTTTTTGAGACAGGGTCTTGTTAAGTTGTTTAGGGCCTTGCTAAATTGCTGAGGGTGACTTTGAACTTGGGATCCTCCTGCATCAGCCTCCTGAGCTGTTGAGATTGTAGGTTTGTGCCACTGTACCTGGCTTGTGTGTGTTGTTAAATGAACTTTACTATGGCATCATTTATATACAATAAATATATCCATTTAAAAAAGAAAAAGAAAGAGACTCTTATGAAACTCTAATCTTCCCCTCCATTTAGTTAGATGTAAGAAAATTCTCTGTTTCCAGCACTGCAAAAACAAATAGGGCTGGCTCAGCAATTACAATGCTTGCCTGGCATGTGCACTGACACAGGTTCAAACCCCAGTACCATGTATGACGAAGTGTCAAAGAAACAAAAAACAGATGAAAAGATAAATAAAATTGATATATTCATTCTCTCTCTCTCACTTTCTCACTCACTCCCTCTCTCTTAAAAAAAAAAAAAGAAACCTGGGGCTTGTGATGACATCTAAAGTGGTGCGGGGGTGGGGGGGGTGTCAGTCAGTGGGATCTGATGCTATGTCCAGGTAGATAGTATCAGAACTGACCAGGATTAGAGGACACCCAGCTGCGAAACTGATCGCATACTTGCTGGTGGGTGAAATCCTGACACATCTTGGTGGTGATTGTGGCGTGAGGTCGGAAGAAAACCAGACATTTTTGTTTTTTCTCAGACACAACCTGTGTATCCATATTTCAGGATATCAATTTGCTCTGTGACTTCACTTTTCTACTGAGTCCAAGAAAACTTGATTTTTATTTTTTCCACCTTTTTTTCTATACACATAGGAGTAACAACTTAAAAGCTCATTTTTTGTTTTTAAAATTTATTTAAAGTCTCCATAAAAACCCAAAAGTTTGGAGAGCTTCCAGATGGCTGGACGTGTGTGGTTTCCTGGGGGCACACCTGAAGAGGCATAGCCACAGGTTTTTGCTGCCTCACCCAAAAACAAGTCATACCTTTTGCCAACAAAGCTGCTGGGCTCATTTTTGCTACCTTCATGTTGGTAAAACTGCCAGGCTCATCATCCTAGCTGGAAGTAGGTAGTAGGAGCATCTGCAGGCAGGAGGACATTTCTTCCCGATGTTCTTACCAGTAACTTTAGCAATTTTTAAAAATAAACACTTGCAGTTTTCCTTTGGTTAGTTTCCAGTGACCTAAAATGGTTGTTTTTGATAATTCTACCCAGTTTTATCTTTGATATTTATGGAGGGGGAATTGCCAACCTCTTCATATCTCCAAAAAACCTTCACTTTTTCTTTTGCAGATGAATTTTGTGTTTATTTCTCAAGTTCCCTGTGAGTCCTCTTGGTATTCTAATTGGATTTATGTTGATTATAAATTAATTTGCAAAGCATCAGCCTATTTTTAGTATGAGATTTACTTTCAGGAACATCGTCAGAAATATTCCTTTCAGGTTTTATCTTCATTTATTTTGATTTACTTTATGTTCCTTAGGAAAATTACAGTTAGCATACATGTAGTACTTGCTCATATTTTGTAAGATTATTTTCTAGTGCCGGTTATTTTTTTTAATGAGAGAGGGACAGTGAAAGAGTGAGAGAGAGAGAAAGAGAGAATCAATTTTTATTTAGTTTTTCATATGGCCCTCAGTGCTCTGACACTTTGTGTATGTGGTGCTGGGTTCAAACTCGAATCCTTCCACATGCCAGGCAAGCACCATAACCACTGGGCCACCATTCCAGCCCCTCTAGAACCAATTATTGAACCCAGAGCCTCATGCATTCTGGGCAAGTACTCTACAACCAAGCTACCCCTATCCCTTCATACTTATCATTTAAAATTTTTCTGGGTGCTCAGGATGTAGTTCAGGGGTAGAACGCATTCCTAGCATGCCCTGAGTTCTGATCCCTAGCACTGAAAAAAAGAAAAAAAAAGTCTCTGGACAGCATTGTCAAATGTCCCAGAGCAGAGAGGGGCAAAATCAGTCAGTATAGTGTTCCTTATTTTAGAGTCTTACCCTGTGCATCTATTTGATGTGGTGGTTCTGGAGTTGTATTCTTTTATAATAAAGGGTGAATATACGTAAAGAGTTTCTCTGAGACTTGTGAGTTATTTTAGCACATGATTGGAGAGGTTTGTAGGAATCTCCACTTTAAAGCTTTGTCAATCAGAAGTATCACAGGCCTGGACTTACTATGGGCATCTAAATGGGGGAGGCTGTTTTTTATCTACACGCATACATGTTCTTTCTCTTTGATATATAGTCTCTCCTTTCCCGTAACCATAAATTTTGTGTTATTTCCTTCATGCTTCTCTCTTTATCATAGTTCCTTTCTGAGAAGACTTTCTTTGTCTCTTCTCTTCCTCAACACTCTGAAGAGTGTTGTGTGTCTCTAATGTAATTTATTATACATTAAGATTATAGCTCCCTTAACTATGTCTTAGCTGTAATACCAGAACTGTACTGTTACTTTTGGTTGTTTTTTTTTTTAATTAAGGAGTTGAGTTGTTGTACAATCCTAAATGCATATAAAGTAACAATATGATATGCAATATGATCCTAATCCAGTCACCCCCATATTGCCCACACTGCAGTTATAAATATATATGTGTGTATATGTGTGCGTATATATATATATATATATATATATATATGTATAATTGTGAATTTTCCAGAATTAAATGATTGCATAAGTATTTTTTGGCTTCTTGGCAGGGAGGGGTAAAGAGTATGTTACATTGTTGATTGTCTCCCTAAATCCCTCTCTCCACCCTCTGCCTACCCTTCTCCCTCACATGTCTATAGTACCCCTAGATTTTGTGTTGCTACGCCTTTGGTGGGTCTAGTAAGAGCTTGACTACCTTTCACCCAAGCCTGGGTTTTGCTGTAGCCTTCACAAATGAGGGAAAATGTTTGACCGTTGAGTGTCTGGATTTGGCTAACTTCGCTCAGCATGATTTCTTCCTATGCCATCCATTTACCTTCAAAGGCTGCAATATTATTGATTCTGATAGCTGAGTAGAACTCCAATACATACATACATACATACATACATGTGCGTATGTATATATATATATATACATACACACATAAATATACATACACACATACCAGAGCTTTTGAATACATTCATCCAGTGAGGGGCATCTGGGTTGATTCCATAATTTAACTATTATAGATTGAGCTGCTATGAACATTGATTTTGCTGTGTCATTGTAATGTACTGATTCTAGCTCCTCTGGGAAAATACCCAGAAGAGGGATAGCTGGGTTGTACGATGGATCCATCCCTAGGTTTTTTTTTTTTTTAAGAGAGAGGGACAGTTAGAGAAAGAGAGAAACTATTTTTATTTATTTTTTCATGTGGGCTTCATTGCGCTGAGATTTCATTGTGTACGTGGTGGTAGGGTTTGAACTCATACCCACGCATGCTGGGCAAGTGCCACAACTGCTGAACTGCTGCTCCAGGCCCCCATCCCTAGTTTTTTGGAGGATGTTACTTTTGGTTTTAAAAAAAGTCTCACTTTTGGTAATTAATACTTAGTCTTATGTGTTGTTTGTTTTTTGTTTTTTTTTTCTGTTTTTAAGAGAGAGAAAGAATCAATTTTTATTTATTATTTTTGCATCTGTTTTTTGTTTCTCTGACACTCAGTTGTATATATGTTGCTGGGGTTCACACCTGGGTTCTTATGCATTCCAGGCAAGTGCTCTAACTGCTGAGCTACCACTCCTGCCCAGTCTTATGTATTTTTAAAAATCTTATTTAAAATTCACACCGCTGTCCTCCACCATGCCCATCTGCCATAATGTTCTGCCTCACTTTGGACCCAGAGCAATGGAGTCAGCCAACCATGGACTGAGACCTCTGAAACCATGAACCCCAAATGAACTTTTCCTCTCCTATTTTGTTCTTGTTAGGTATTTTGGTTACAGTGAGTGTATGCTTTGGATGAAATGTATCCCCCAAAAGCTCATGTGAGATAGTTCAGGAAGGCTGAGGTGAAATGATTTGGTTATGAGAGCCTTAACTCAGTCAGTGAGTTAACCCTGTGATAGGGATTAATTGGTAACTGTAGGCTGGTAGGGTGTGGCTGGAGGAGGTGGGTCATTAGGGGTGTGCCTTTGGAGTATATATATATTTTTTGGGGGGAGTATATATTTTGTATCTGTCATGGAGTCTCTCTGTCTGCTCCCTGGAGCCATCATGCCTTCCACCATGATGTTTAGCTTCACTTTGAGCCCTAAGGAATGGAGCCAGCCTTATATGGACTAAGAACTCTGAAACTGTCTCAAAATAAACTTCTCCTCCTAAAATTGTTCTTATCAGGTCTTTTAGTCACAGCAACAAAAAGGCTGTCTAAAACAGTGAGGAAAAGCTGACTAACAGAAAAGATAGATGCTGAAAATAAGATGCTTTGGACAGCATAGTAGATATATTCTTTAAGCCTGGAAACAAAGGGAGGCCAGTTAGCAGTGTCCTTCTAGGCTCTGTTCCTTCCTGAATTGTTCTACCCATATACTAATGACAGTTAACTTGTTTTTCCAAGCCATAACAACCCCAGATATGCCTTCTCTCTAACACAGAAAGGAGGAAACATATCTTTCTTTGATTAAAAAGATTTTCAGAAGTCTGGATGTCTAAGAAATGGTCCACAGACTATATGACCTGAATTCTAATTAGTAAGTGTAAGGTCCTATGAGATCCTCATCTCCTAAGAAAACTCAAACTGTCAAGGACTTTCTCTCCATCACCAGCATCTTCTATAGAAACAACAGACCTGATATCATGTCCATCCAGGACACAAATGTGCCCATCTTTAACAGAATGTGGTGCTCTTTTGGAGTCAAGTACTACCTTCTGACATTGACATTGCTTCTTTAGAAGACAGTCAGAAGCTGGGAGCTTATCTCCACAGACCTCTGTCTGGCATTTTGATTATAGACATGTTCTCCAGCAACTGGGGGTAGTATTTGATAAAGGAAGAGACTTTAAGAAGAGAGAGAGAGAATGAATCAGTTTTAATTAGTTTTTCATGTGGCTTTCATTGCTCCAACACTTTGTTGTGTATATGGTGTTGGGGTTTGAACCTGTGGCCTTGCACATGCTAGGCAAATGCCGTAACCGTAGAGCCACTGCTCCAGCCCCCTAGGAAGAGACTTTTGATTAAGGAATCTTCCCAACTCAATTTGGTTTTCTGTTAGATTTCTCCTCCTTTTCCTTTTATTTAGGACCTACAGAATCTCTACTCTTCTTCTCTCCAATATGTGCCTTATTTTCTGGAAATTGCTGTCCCAGAATGGATAAAGAAATCTTTGGGAGAAACATAGTTAGGGTATAGTACTCTAGACTTCTACATGCCACAAGGATCCTGGCAGTGAACTATCTGTAAGTTAAATCCTTAGCTTTGGATAGTATTATGAGTTCTTTTTCTTTCTCCCATTCCCTCCATTCATCCTTCTCCTTTCTCCTCTCTATCCTCCCCCTCCCTTTCCCCTCACCTTCTTCCTCCTCCCCTCTGCCCCTCCTTTCCACATCCTTGTCTTTATCTCTTTCTTTCTAACTAATTTAGTGGTAGCATAAGAAGGGACAGTTTTGGCGATGGAGTGTATGTAGCTCACTGGTAGTGTGTGTGTGTAGCATGCACAAGACTCCTACTGGATCCTCAACACCCAACAAAACAAACCTTCCCTCTCCCAAATAAATACCAAAAACCAAACCAAACAACAACAAAGAAGGAATAGTTAGCTAGATTCTATTCCACTTTGATAGGAATACATTTTGACTGTTTTCAACCCTAAGACACCTTAGGTGATTCCTTCATGCCTTGGTACTTGGAAAAAATGAGGTTTTGTTTTATTTTTACTGTTAAATGCTTATTGCCAGATATTGGCCCTGCTTCCAGTGTGACTTGACTCCCAGGGTTGACCATATGCTCTGGAGTCTCTAAGTTTCTCTTATCTCAGTTTAGAGAATAGCTAAAATGCCTAGTTCTACGTACCATTGAACTAGGTTCTTAGAGTAGCGTCAGAGTGATGGTGCTGCTGTGGTCACTGGTCATGTGATATTCTAAATAGAGGAAAAAAACATGTGCAATGGGAAGAAAATAGGAAGAACATAGTGTATATGGGTGTGTTAGATTCTTGATGAGACAATCTTACTCCTAAGAATCTGGGTTTTATTATTGGACCAGCTCTGTTACTTACTCTCCTTGTAAGCTTTTACAAGTCACTTAAACACTCTCCGCTTTCTCATTTGTAAGATGGGGAAAATAAGAATAGCTAGCTGAAATGATTGTTGCAAAGATTAAACAACATAATGCATGTAATGCTAAGTTCTTAGCACAGCGTTTGGTTTTGTTATGGTGGTCATGCATGTTTAATTTCCACCCAAAATACTGTTGGAGCCATAGGCATGGTAGAGGATGAGGAGTCTAACATACATAAAAGATTTTGGACCCCGAGAAACCACCAGAAGATCAGTGATAAATGGTGTTATTTGTATTGAAATATCTGCTGTACTTTGGAGCACATCTTAAATGTAGAGACAAGGGCCAGGGCAGTGGTGTGCAACTAAGAATTTTCTGAGTATGTTGTTAAACATAGCCATTATTAAATAGTAAATTATATGAAAATCAAAGATAATAAGATTTTGGGCTGGAGCGGTGGCTCAG
>PVKS010033654.1:0-21532 GCA_004027875.1 Aplodontia rufa | reverse complement strand
TAACTAGAAGAAAAGAAATTTTAAAGCTAAACATGGAGTTATGACATGGTCCAACAATTTTATGCCTAATTATCTACCAAAAAGAAATGAAAATACGTGCCCATAACACAGTTTGCACATACATGTTTATTCTGGAATTATTCATAGTAGTAAAAAAGTGGAAATGCTTCATTAGTTTTATCTTTCTAGATATTTTATTCTATTTTTGTTGCTCTATAAATCAGATTGATTTCTTAATTTTTCAATTAGATGATAATATATGTGTAAATCTACTACTAATTTTTTATTGTTTATATTACAACTTTAATTCTTTCATTATTTCTAGCAATTTATTTATTCAGAGAAATAGAATAAAACTGAATTCCAAAGGCTGCGTGGATATAAAGTAGTAGATATATAGAATAAACAAAACTAAAAATCCAATGCATAAGGGTAGGATACAGGTAATAAAATTGTAATGAATATGAAATTCATGTTAATGAGTAGATTTTAGCTACTCTAGCCACAAAACAAAGAATAACTGTGAGATAATGGAATGTGTGTATTTGCTTCACTTTATTAACCTTTTTACTGTTCATATGTGTACTGACATCATGTTACACTCCTTAAATATACATAACAAATTTCTTGCTTTTTAAAAATGAATTAGAAACAACCTACTATGTAGTCAGCATTAATGGAGATCTTCCTAGTCACAGATAATGAAGCTCAGACTCAGAGGAACTAAGGAACTCACCTAAAGTTGCCATCTATTAATTTCAAAATCATCATTCTTTTCTCTATATTAGTGGTTCCTTCCTTTAAATTTTATAAACCACTTCCTAGAAAAAAGGAGATTGATACAGCCTTGATCGTATTTTATTTTTTAATGCAAGAAAGTTAAAAACAATAAACTACACTATAGTATAAACAAGAGTTGGAAGAACATAAACCATGGAAGAATGGATGTATTTTGTATTAAATATTTTTAAATTTATGAAATACTTGCCACATTATCCCAATTTTCTGTTTTCGTGGGTTGATAAAGTATTCCTCAGAAAAAGTCCCTGACCAATGACTTATGAGAGACAACTAGCTTTCTGTGTGGAAATGTTCACAAGTATTTTATTGGTGGAATGATGAGTGAAATATCTTTATTTTCAGTGCCATCCTGAATTCATATAGCAATAATTTTTACATTATTTCCAATTCTTACACCTTCATTTGGACAAATATTATAACCCATGTTTGAATATAAAATATATTTTAGGTGCAAGAAACCTAATATACAAAACAATAGCTAAAACAAATTATTACAATATAAGGAATAAAAGTGGTAACCATGTATACAGATGGTAGTGGTCATTTGATTGTGGAAATCATTTCCCAATGCATACATATACTAAATCATGATGTTATAAAACCTTGAATATATATAATTTTTATTTGTCAATTATAACTCAAAGGAACAAAAAGATTAGGCATAAAGTACACTTTTTCCCAACCCCAATTCCCTGGGGACTTCACAAGAGTTGAGCATGACTGAAACTCAACTCAGACATCTTATATGCTATACCTAAAACATGAATACTTCTCTCAACTATATTTTGGACCATTTTAGATTATAGTGGCATTACAAGAAACTAAGACATCTGTAAGAAATGAAAACACTTTAATCATTTAGATAAGTTGATTTGCTGATCCTTAATATCAGAATATTTTCGAACATCTGTGTGATTAAAATTACCATAATCTATAAAATGTACCCATAGTCAATCACATTGATGGATGAACTAATTCCATTATGTTAATTTAAGATTAAACTCAAGAATTAAATAGATAAATGTTGGATGAATGGTGGACTAAGTTTAAATGGATTGGATAAGAAGATGGACTAGTAAATATGCTTTCATTATATGTCGAGTAAATACAATGATGTTTAAAATGCTAGTAATTATACTATCTTGCTCAGGCTAATTCGTAATATTTTTAAGAGAGAGGGAGAGGGAGAGAGAGAGAGAGAGAGAATCAATTTTATTTAGATTTTCATCTGGCCTTTGTTTCCCCAACCCTTAGTTGCATATGTGGTGCTTAGGTTCAAACCTGGATCCTTAGGCATGCCAAGCACACGCTCCAACTGCTGAGCTACCACTCCAGCCCTAATTCATGCAATTTTATATTGATTTTTTAACTCACAAATATCTAATGTATCCGGTTTTAACAATTTCTATGTAATTGAATATTTCAGGTAGTGACACTTAGCACTTAAGCACTATTTTAGGTTCCTAGATCTGGAGCTACTAATAACCACAAACTGGGTGGCTTGGACCAATAGAAATTTATTTTCTCTCAGTTCTGGAGGCCTCACATTGGAAATCAGGGTCAGGAGAGATGCACTCCCTCCCAGGTCTCTGGAAGAGAGTACAACCTATGTTTATCTCTTAGTTTCTGATGGATGTCAGTATTACCTGGCATTCCTTGTCTTATAAACTTATTATTCCAATCTTTGCCTCCATCCTCACTTTATCTTCTCTGTGTGTCTGTCTTCTCTCTTTTTTATATCATAAATATACTTGTCATTGAGATTAGGAAATATTGAGATAATCCAGGATGATCTTTTCATTTTGAAATTTTTAGCTTCATAATATGTGCAGTGACCCTTTTCCCAAATAAGGTTACACTCACATGTTCTAGAAATTAGGATGTAGATATATCTTTAGGTGAACAGAATTCAAACCTCTACAAATATGCAATGAAAGATTTTTATGTAGGGTTGTTTCTAAAGACTTTTTGTGCCTGCCATATTAAATGTAGGATAGTTAGCATAAGAGAACATTGTGCTAATGGCTCTTGTCCATTACAGTGTAGTCTATAGACAAAGCAAAACTCTATGATGTATGAAGAACTGTTTGCTACTACACTGAATGCTTCTGGACTAAAATTATTTCCTCAGTACTTGTGTTTGTTTTCTTAGGATATTTCTATTCCTTGTTTTTAGCAACTATAATTTCTCAATCCAGTATTAGCACATAATCTCCCTATTCTAATTCAATGTTCCTAATTATATGGTAATAACAATGCTTGGAGAATTATTTCTAAAATAGAGATTAGTTTAGTATTATTTAAATATTGTGAAAAAGTGAGTAAAATAAAATGTGCAAATTTTACTAATATCAATACTACATTTAGGTTCAACAAGATAATTGTACAAGTTATATGTGAAGAAAATGTGTGGTAATAATTCATGCTTAAAATATAGCTTTAATTGAGTAAGACAACCTCACAGTGTAATGTGTTTACTCAAAACTTAGAAAAAATACTTTAGCACATTAGGATGCATACAGTTTTCAAAATTATGAAGGAGCTATTCTTGCTCTGTTCCACACTGGTCAAATGAGTTATGGATATTATGGCTTAAGATAGACTTAAATAATTTTGTGCATCCAGAGAAAGGTGACAAGTATAGTAAAAGGCTAAAAAGCGTAGCTAATGAAGAATACATGATCAACCTAGTGATGAGTATCCTGAGGAAATGAAAACTGATGTTACAGAAGGAGGGGGAAGTTCATGCTTGCTATCTTCACACAGCAAAGTGACTATCATACATAACCATAGAGGAAGCTAATCTTCTTAGAATAAAGAAATACGACCAAGAAATGGAAATTAAGTGGAAGTAGATTTCAATTTATTCAATGGAACTCACAGTGTTTTATGATACAACAGCCCACTTATGAAACTAGAAGTTTCCCATCGCTGAAAAGGATTGATCTGAGATTGGCTTTCATTTATAAAATAGAAGATATTCTGAAGAAACATTCTTGGTACAAAAATAAAGTTACATATACAATGTTAGGGCTACAAGAATTTTTTACCAAAAGGATTATCTGTGCCCAAAATGAAGTATGTATTTAAATGCCAATGATAGAACTCTAAGGCTTTCTAATCCTTCAATGTATAAACCTCAATTCTTTTTTATTGAGAAATTTATTATTGAACAACCATACACGTTTTTAACAAAGTAATATAATAAAATGTGTATAGATTCTGGATATTAGATTTACCCCCTGGAATGCCCCTCCATTACCCACCGTTATCCCTCCCTTCCCCTTCCCACAATATCTCTAAAAAAGTATTAGATTGTGTAACATTACACCTATTCTGGATTTAACACATGATAATAGACCTCCTTTCTCAATGGCCAGGGTCTAGATCCAGCCTCCACAGATGAGTGAAGACGTTCAACCATTGGTTCTCTGGGTTAAGCTGATTTTACTCAGCATGATTTCTTCCATAGCCATCCATTTACCTTCAAAGGCTGCAATATCATTGTTTCTAATTGCTGTATAAAATTCCATGGTATATATGTACCACAGTTTTTGGATCCATTCATCCAGTGAGGGACATTTGGGTTGTTTCCATAATCTAGTCAATTCTTTTTTTATTTTGTTCTTATATTAATTCTCTTTCTTCTTTCCCTACTGTTTCCTCTTGTGTCTCTCTCTCTCTCCATTGTATGCCTTAAGTAATAAGAAGCCTCTGTTTCCATGTTGGGCCTTCAGGTATAAAGAAAGCATTCATATTTAAATTAGAAATTATTCCCACCAAAGTTGACCCAGTTCCATTTCTGTTATTATTGGTCATATGATCTTAGGCAATTTTCCAAACTAGTTTGAATTTTACTCACCTCTCCTTGTGTAAAATAATCTAAAAAATACTTATGTTCCTTTTTGTTGATACTATGTGTGCAAACACATATTTGTGTGTAAAAACCATCAAAATCAGCATCAAAGTGTATCTTAATCAGTTTGGGTTACTATGACAAAATACCATAGAATGGAAGGATTAAACAGCAAATTCTTATTTATCACAGTTCTGAAAGTTAGGAAGTCCAAAATCAAGGTGTGGCAGATTTTATGTCTGATTAGGACCTTCTTCTAGCTTGCAGAAACCTACATTTTGTTTTCTGTATCCTTACATGGTTTGGAGGCTGGTCTCTTTTCTTTTTATATAAGAGCTCATGGAAGAGAAAAAAGAGAGTCCTGATCTCTTTTCTTTTGTTTGTTTAAGGGCACTAATTTCATCATTGGGTGTAGTATTTTTATTATTTCATTTAAACCTAATTACCTTTTAAAGGCCCGATTGCCAAATACCATCACATTGGACATTAGGTTTAAATATATTGCATTTGGGAGGACACAAACCTTTAGTCACCAGAAGGAAAGACACTTATAGTAAGCTTGTACTCTGTGATGTGAGTACAAGTTTTAGCAGTTTAAATTTTTTTAATGAGAAAGCTTACAGAAGGTGTATGTGCATGGAAGAGAATGAAGAAATGAATTTACCTTATTCATTATTCTCCCTAACATTTTAGAAGCTGGGTCCATTGGAAATGCAATGTATTTAGTTTTCTCTGGAGCCAGAAATGCTCTCGAGAGGCAAACAAAGTATCGTGTTGGGGGCTGGGACATAATCCTGGCCTCACAGTTGCTGCCAACAGGTCTTGTTAGCTGCTCAGAAACATGTGGATAGATTTTCTGCAGTGACCTCAAGGGAAACACTAAACAAGCATGATACAATGACATATTTGTTAAATACAAAAAACTCCATCATAGACCCTGAGCTTTCTGAAGGACTATAAAACACAGCTATTGGCCCCCTCTTCTGGAGAGCTACAAAGGGTTGGATAAAAAGGAATGATGGGGGATGGAGTGGTGGCTCAGCAGTTGCAGCACTTGCCTGGCATGCACGTGGACATGGTTTTGAACCCCAGCACCATGTACACAATGAAGTGTCACAGTAACAAAAAACACATGAAAAACTAAATAAAATTGCTATTGATTCCCTCTCTCTTTCCCTCTCTCTCTTAAATAAAAGAATGGATGACCACAAGTGATACCTAGTACTAGAATTTTGGCAGCCGAAACTTATGTAAGGCTCCATGAGTAATCATGAGGATGATAGGTGACTTTTTTATTTTTATTTTTTATTAAAAATTTATTTGTTGAACAATCAAACATGCTTCTAATGAAATTATATATACATATATATACATATACATACATATATATATATATATATATATATATATATATATATATAAATTCTGAATCTTAGATTTACTCCCAAGAGCCTCCCCTAATTACCCACCCTTATCCCTCCCCACTTCCTTCCCAATACATCTCTACAAATGTTTTTCAGGAGCTTTCAGCAATCAAAGATCCATTTAAAAATAGAAACATAACCTTACACACACCCAGATCATTTTGGTTAAGACAAGTATATATAAAAAAAGAAAAAGTTAAGAGTCTTCAAACCTGTCTTTATAGCCTGTAGAAAGCTATGATTTTAGAGTTAAATTTCAGGGTCTTAGAAACTGTCACCTGAATATGCTGATGAAGATAGGTCTACAGAGAAAAAGTAAAATTGTATTAATAGGACAACCAAGAAGAGTCTGCAAATTTTCTGTACCTTTGAGATTTTACAGAAAAGATGGGGGCTTAACTATTCAAACAAGGTGAAGAAATATTCATCACAGAAATCACTCTGACATTATATCATGCTAAGAACAAAAAGATCTGTTAGACAAGTCCTGCATGTTCTAGAAGAATTGAACTGATACTCTAAAAGCATTACTGTAGGGGCTGCAGCGGTGGCTCAGTGGTTTCTGGGTTGCCTTGCATGCACAGGAACTCAGGTTCAAACCCCAGCGCCATGTATACAATGAAGTGTCTGCGCAACAAAAGCCAAATGGAAAATTAAATAAATTGATTCTTTCTCTCTCTCCCACTCACTGTCCCTCTCTCTTTAAAAAAAAATCATCACTGTATAATCTGAGGGTTTGTGAAAATAATTGAAGAAATGCATGTAAAAGGGGAGAACTGGAATTGATTTTCTCTGAAACAGCTGTGAAATAAGTGCTCACATTCTCACTTTTAGACTTGATTTTGCCCTAGGAAAGGGGCATGTAGTTACTCTCTACATTCTTTAAGTTGATAATCATCAACAAATATCAAATTATGCTTTGTGCATATATGAGTGTATCATAATGGATCCCACTCTTGTGTATGCTTATAATTCACTAAAAATAATAAAATAAAAATAATTAGTATCACCCTTAAATTCATATGGTGGTTTAAAAATGACCATGTTTGCTTGGAATTAGTCAATTTGGGGATTTACTCAATACTCATGTGTCATGATTGTTAATATATAGATAAGTTCAAAAGGAGAAGCAAAGTTATTTGGTTTTCCTTGGCTAGTGATATAGATAAGATGATGGTGGTGGTGGAGCTGGGTGTATGTAAATTTTATTAAAATCTTACTATCTTTCCTTGGACCTTATATATGTATTATTTTATTAAATTCTCATGTGACCATATATTACACAGGACCTATGTAATTATAACTATTTTACAGATGAGAATATTGAAGTGAAAACAGGTTATTTCCTAAAGTTAAATAACTACTACTTTTTGAAATGAGATTAAGATCCCAAACAGTCTGATTCCCACAGTCTGAGGTGCACAATTCATTGCTGTTAATGATTGGCTGAAGTAGGACTTGAGAACAAGTTACTAAGTGAAATATTCATGTTTTTTTCCATTCTATTTTATGACCACCACAGAAGTCTCCTCGCACCATCAAAGAAGTTAGGAGGCCACACTTATAAAGGATGATTTTTGAACAGATGGTGTTTTTGTGGAGATAGGTAGGTTACTGGAGTCTGCAGTCAGCAAAATCTGACTGTACCCCTGAGTACTCAGAGCCAACCTATTCAGTCAAGAGAAAGTAATATTCAGTTGTCTGTGCTGAAGGGAAATTTGAAGGTGACCATCCTAGTCCAAATTGCCATTTGACAAGCACAAAGAGTTATCATTTGTCACTGTTAGAGAAGGCTGAAGTTAGCATGCCTCCTTTACAAGTTGGTTTCTCTATGTCTCATCTCATAATCACTTGAGTAGCTGTTTCCATAGACACCCACACTTCAGTTTCCCAGCTTAACCACATTTGAAAAAGAATGCAGGCTTTGCTTGCAGCAGCTGTGAACTGTTTTACCATGTGTCTAAAAACTATGGCTTATCTGTCTTCCTCTATACTTGCAACAGGATGGAGGGTTTTCAAAAAACAGTAATGTACCATTACCTGAAAGACCCTTAGGAGTTTCAAAGATAAGAAATGCACAATTTAATCCATATGAAAGAAGGCAAAACCAGAAAAGAAAGGAAGAACATTTTTTTTTCTTTCTGCCTTTGGCTTTCAGGGGTGGGGGAGGAGCGATAATGATGGGTGCTTGGCTGTTTCACAAGACAAAATGCAAGTGTAAACCTTTCTTCTCTGACTGAAACAGACCTTTGGGTCTCTGGGGACCCAGAGGGGAAGGTAGTGGAGTGTGGGAGTCTGTGTAGGCACTGAAGAAAGACTAAAAATTAAGTTCATGAAATTCACCCCCTAGGGTATACTTGGTTTTCAACTTCTAATTCAAAAGAGTTGAAGAAAATAATTGAACTAGATTAGGTCTAAAATCACTTTCCTGATAGGAATCTGAAAATATCAGTATAAATATTAGTGTAGTAGTTGTTCTAATAGAGAAAAAAAAAAGAGATAACTAACAAAATTGCATTTCTGATTTGTGTGCCTCTAGGAATATATGACAAATAATCCCATCATTATGTGAAACTATAATGCACTAATAAAAAATTAAAAAAGAGATAACCATCATCTTTTATGAAAACATACACATACATACACACATATTCCTATATGAAGCATTTCAGTGTACCTAACACAGAAAATGTGTTAATTTGTGCATACGTCACTTGGACACAATATGGAAGTGTGACTCACATAGAGGATTACAATATAACCAAATAGACAAATATTCTGGGCTTAGATGAAACTGATTGCACAGAGTACATGATAAGCATGATGAAGAATTTTGTATCTTAAAATTATAACACAAACTTATTTCGACTCATATAAGCATCACAACATTATGAGTTAGGCTCTGTTATTACATCATAGGTGAGGAAACTGAGGCAGAGAAGTTGCATGACTTTCCAAACATCATTGATAATAAAAGATTTAGATAGGTTTTGACCTCAGATAGTTTTGTACCAAAGTCTGCTTTTAACCATTATAATTAGCAAATGGAAAGAAGGGCTTTGAGTCCCAAAGGAAAAAGTGGGTGCTGAACCATCCTGCCTCTTTTCCTCTTCTAAGTGTCTAGATTTTTTTTTGTGAGTTGCTATTGTATGTCAGTGGGTAGGTGGGTGGGATTTTTAGATGGTGGAGATGTTTTATGTGGGAGGGATATGTGGATGGAAAAGTAATTGATATTTAATGAGAGAATAAAATATTAGTAATGAACTCAGCAGCTCTTCCTGTCACTTTACACATTAACTGTTAAAATAGTACACGATCTTGTGTTAGATTATATTTCCTTAAATGAAGAAAAAGATATTCAAGATGATTTCTGGATGTTATTTCAACAAAATCTTCAAACTTTCTTTTCCCTTAACTATTTATTTCCTGATTCATGGAGAAAACTTGATCATCCCTCACTTTCTGTTGTAATTTGCTAGTATTGAGTTTTAAGTAATATTTAATGAGTGTGATAGTTCATGTATTACCAACTATCCATGTATACAGATTAAAGTATTCTTCATGTAGACAGTTTGTTTCCTAATTTTATGCCCAAAGAAGCTTTCTCTGTCTAGTTGAATCTCTATAAATGGACATATCTCTCTAGTTGAAAGTATAAGCTTTGACAAATCAAATGCTGTCACCTTTCTTCAGACTCCTCTTCCATAGAAGCTTTAATATTGTCACTATCAATGAGTAGACTCTAGGACATTGAAAATGTGTGAGTAAAGCACACCAAAGCTTTCTTTTGTATACTCACCTATACATAGACAGTTGAATTTCCAAACACATAGATGAGAACACTGTAAAGATGGGTAGTTCTGCTAGCCTTCTCCCTCATCTTACAGATAAATGGACAAAGTAGTTAAGTTGACTTTATGGACTGTTTTCATCATTATTATTTATCATTTCTCCTTTATGTGGCTTTATTGGATTGGAAAGAAAAATTAACTGAGAAGTCATTGAGGCATTTCTTATTTTTATTTATTAATGACATTTCAATTGGGGCCTAGGAGAAGGGGAAGCAAGGCCATTTTTAAGGTTCTATGATCTAAATATTGATTAAACATAAAAGCTTGATAAAAGATAAATCTAAGTCAATGGAGTTGGGTTACAGCTTCAGCACTGGAAGCAAAGGAACATCTCTGGCAATCTTTCATGATTTCTTCTGAGCATGATCTTGAGCCAGCTTATACCTAGTATAAGTGTAGTGTGAACTTAGTGTATGAGTTAAAATCCTGGTTGAGCACATTTCAGAACCTGGCAGTCCCAGAGGAATTTTGACATCAGAGTAAGTAAAATGCAAAAATGGATATGAGAGAACAATTTAAATTTCCAATATAAAGCATCATATATGTAGAATATTTCCTACAGAAGATAGTGACCACATCTGATATGGCACCAAAGATCCTTGAATGTCAGAGTGGTGTAACAAGATTGGGTTCATTTTAATACAAAAGTTATTTTAAGCCCAATATCACCATTAAGATGTATCATCCACTATCCAGAGATGTGGTGGCATTAGTATAAATATTCAAATTTAAGACCAGTGGCCTATAGCTGGTTAAAAATTTGAGAATAAATTGACAATATGGTGTACATTGAGAAATAAGTGAATTGCAACAAACAGGTGCTGATAAGTTGCATCTGCGGAGTACAACTTGTGCGAAACACACACTGTTTTAGTGAAGAAAAGCCATGAAATTCCTAAAGGCTCCACTTATAAAACTGAAGCTAAACTGAAGGCAGGCTGCTCATGAATGCCTCACATTCTCGAACACTACCCATCACCGCTAATAAAACTGACTGGATCAACTACCCAGGCGAAGGACATGTTTCAACCTAGGGTGAAGGATTCCATGTATTCATATTTCAGTCACACTAAGGAAGGGAATGGGAACTGGCAGATATTGAAAGACTATGATCAACTTGGGGAATAAGCCTGAAACAAAAGTCAGGGAAATACAAGGAGGAGAAAGGGGAACCTGTGAGATGGGAGGGGAACTTGATAACTTGCCAAAGGTGTTATTCAGAGTTTCCCTGGGTCCTCAAATGAATATTTTGAGATCTCTATCCCTGAGCACTGCAAAGAGAGCCTGCTTATGGGAAGTACTGTAAAATATAAGTAAGAGACACACACTGTATATATATATGTATAGACATGCAAAGTCATGAATCTGTAAAGTAATTAAAATACTGGGGCTCAGTTGGAAATAATTATTTGTGTCTGTGGACTATTCATTAGTCACATTAGCACTTATCCTTTTCTTTCCCCAGGCCACCTGTTTTCATTGAAAACTGTAAACAGGGGCAAATAGAGGTGACAGAAATAGTTCAGACTATTCAGACATTCAGAATGATTTACAAATCGGTACAATCAAAACTATGAAAAGATTTTTTTTCTCTAAGTTAAGGACCAGTGTGGGTAGTTCTATTTAATTGTAGTGGAAAATGAAGAAAGGAATATTGGTATACATAGTTGCATGTAACCCTTAGGACATAATTAGCTCCTAGATTATAAATAAATGCAAAACCACACTCCTAGGTGTTTCTATTTACTTAGAAAGATAAAAGCTACATTGACTGTATTGCCTCATCTAACTAGCAATCTGTTTTGATTTGTAAGTTGAGAAATATTTGCCTGTCATTGATCATGATAAAATTCTTTTTCACAGAAGTTGCCATTATGTTTCTATATACTTTTCACACCCACACTTCTACAAATGACCTTTATGAACTATATTCATGTCTCCAAATCTTTCATAAAATCTGACTTCAACATTTTCTAAGAAAAATACTCTAGTGAGAGTCACTAGTGACTTCTCAATTAATACATAAAGTGATATTTTCTCAAGTCTTCATTATCCTTGACTTCTTTAAAATGTTTCCCATTTTTCATCCCTACTCTTTGAAACCTTGCTTCTTTAGTTTTCATAATCCAGTAGCCATTTTTATTTTATTCCTTTCTTTATGTCTATTTCCTTTTTTTCTCCTTTTGGGACAGTGCTCCTTCTGCCTAACCCTTCAGCATTATTCTTCTCCAGGTTACATTCCAGGTCCACTGCTCTTCTCTTGCTATGTCCACACACTGGGCAAGTACATTTTCTTTTATCATTTCAGCTACTGCAACTAACATGGTGATTCCTAAGTCTCCGTTTCTTGCTTTGTCTTCTCTGCCCTTTGGTTCTTTTGTATTAGGAAATTTAGTTATTGTACAAACAACAATGTATATGAAGTAACAATGTGACATGTGTAAGTTTTTAAATTAGAATTACCCCGTAGATCCCTCCCTATTCTTCCTCCCTCTCCCCTCGTCCACCTACCCTCCACCCTCCTTCCCAATATATATCTATGATAACCCTAGATTATGTTTTCTTTGGTTCTTAATAGTATTCCAAATCTGTTTTAATCTGAGCCAAAAGGAAACCTGAACACGTGCTATTCTTGGCTCTCAGAGGGAATTTATCATCATATGAAATGCTATTGAAAATGAAAATCTGAGGATTACACACCTGAAAACAAAAACATTGCATGCAATTGCAGTTGTATTCTCAGACTAGGTAGGTCAAATGTTGTTTTTATATAAATCTCAGTTGACCTCCCTTCAACTGTTTACACCAGGTTGGAAAATCACCTTCATTCAGGAGCTCAGCTCTCAGGATTGGTTGGGATTATGAGACTGTGCATGCCTTTCAAGAGATATTTGAGTACTGAAAGTAAATTCAGGACTTTTGTTACTATCTTTGCCTCATCCTCTAAAACCTTTTCCCACTGCTACTTCCAGTGTCAACCTAGCCCTAATAGTCTTACAAACAGTCTAAAATGCCTTGCTTCTACACTTACACTATTTAATCTGCCACTAATACACAACATACATATGAAGTATCTTTGCTGATAGATCTCAATTTCATTTCTCCAAAATGGAGATAATAATATCTGCTCTGCTCTGCCAATGTTTCTAGTCTGTACTAGCTATAAGAAGTTAGTGGAAGTATAGGTGCTATTCACATATTAGAGATCTTATTAATCTCTCTCGTCCAAAGAACTAGTAAGAACACAAACATTGATAAATGATGGTATGTGGTGAAACATCATAGATTTCTGGTCCAAGTTAAAGAGTTCCATTCACCCTAATGTAGGAAAAGGTAGCAGGGATCAGTGAACCACAGGAGTATTTTAAATCAGCAGTCCTGCTATGTTGCTTCAGTTAAACAGTTTTTAAAATCACCTTTCCATGGTGGCCACAACAGATCTTTGGTTTGTTATTTTATTTTTATTCTGAGCTGCAAATGTTGGAATAGTTCTTTGCCATTCATGGTGCACATGACCCATGATAGTAGAGAATCTATACCTTAGTTTATAAAACAACTGTTAAGCTGTCCTTTGAGATTTACCCTAACCATCAGTGATTCTGGCATTTTAGTTGAATGTTGATAGTGAAATATGAATGCTTGGTTTTCTCTCATGCTATTCTGACACATTCTGACAAAGTATATGTGTTTATAGGCTTGTTACAGTAATTTCTGAGAAGAGCAATGTAACCACGTGGGAAGACAGCCTTTCCTCTGAGAGGCAAGTTGCTCTTGCTTATGATGACTTAGGCAGAGTTGAGACTTTTGGAACAAATAAGCACTTAGCAGACACTCAGTACCAAGACACATTGCACTGAGAGGAGGAAGAAGAATAAGGAACTGAAGAGAAATTAATTTCAAAATTTACTTCTTTTATAGTGAAACTTGATGAAAGCAAAAAATATAAGGAGTGATAGTAATCTTGAGGTTATCTGATCCTGTTTCTCAAATTCAAATCACTCTTATACCACTTGTATGATGTTCAAATGTATACCAATAACCATATCTTTCTATAGCCTTCTGAGACACAATTTTATTTAAGATTATTTAACTTATTTTATTTATTTATTTAGTTTTGGTACTAGGGATTAAACCCAGGGGTGCTTAACCACCAAGCAATATCCCCAGCCTGTTTTTTATGATTTTTTAAAAAATTTTGAGACAGGTTTTAAGTTGCTTAGGGCCTTGCTAAGTTGTTGACGCTGCTTTGAACTTGCAATCCTCATACCTAAGCCTCCAGAGCCTCTAGGATTACAAGCTTGTGCCACCAGGCCCATTTAGTTAACTTATTTTAAAAGGAAACATTGTATTGTCATGTGTTTATTATACTAGTAATATCTGACATAAAGAGATGGTATTTGTAAAAGGTAAATGCTAATTACATTGTAAAGGTCACTTATTAAAATAAAATATTTGTCCAGATTGTTCCTAGAGTTAACTTATATGCCAATTGTGGTGAATGGGTTCAGGCCTAAATCTTGATTGTGTCCCTGGATTATATAGAAAATAATTTCTCTTTTTTGCTGGTTCCTGTCTAAGTTCACATAGCAAGACCATTACAAAATGAGTTTGAATGAGTAATAGGAATTACTGCCTGGGTAGGATAACTTCTTTTCTATATGCTCCACAGATACAAGTCCCACATTAAGTCATTCTTTTAAAGAAAAGCTATAGCTTGAAGCTAAGTAGATTTGCATA
This sequence comes from Aplodontia rufa, assembly GCA_004027875.1. Classification (NCBI taxonomy): domain Eukaryota; kingdom Metazoa; phylum Chordata; class Mammalia; order Rodentia; family Aplodontiidae; genus Aplodontia; species Aplodontia rufa. The sequence goes on along the minus strand of PVKS010033654.1, from coordinate 6,863 downwards.
TGACTTTTTATTCCTATACTTACTGATAGATCTCTGCCCTCAGTTATGAGAGATGCTGATGTGAGAGTCAAAGGGATAAAAACAGGAATTGAAAAAAATGTACATCAACAGAGTTAGGTCAGGAAAATAATATTGATATACATGTATTCAAATATGCAATGCTTGAATCCATACAGACAGAAGAGAAATCTAGACACTGATCACATCCCAAACAGCTGCATAAACCTCAGGGGCCCATGAAACAGAAAACCAGCCAACTAGTTTAGGAACGTCAGGTTTAACTGGAAATTTTAGTGAACTGAGAAGAGTTTGGAGCATAAAACAAAGGGAGCAAATGCCAGAAATTTTCTCAAACCAGTCACTTTCAACATATGTTTTCCTGTATTTATTTAGTAAACTGTCCAGTTTCCCATACTTTCTTCATTTTTATCTCTAGACACAGGTGATGAGAAAGTGATGCTCACCATAATGCTTCCGAACCAAGTATAACTCTCATTTAGCATCAAAAGAATGGGAATTGTTGCAGGAGACTCTAACTAAAGTTAATATTATTTTATTAGGCTAATTAGCTTCATTATTTATTATTGGATTTAAATGAGCATTAAGAAACCTAGCCAGTTTGCAGTAAATATTTCCACATCACCTTAATTAGATTTTTGGAATTATAAAGGACCTGAAAGACCAGTAAGTATAATCATCTTAAATGATAAGATGAAGAAGCTAAGGTCCAGAGTAATAAGCAAGTTTATGTTAGAACTATGTTTAGAATTCAAGTTTCCTGACTGCCAATAAAATCATATTTCTAAATATCATATTTGGTTTGTACATCAGTTTTCTCTCTCTTTCATTTTCATACTCCTTGCTTTAGGATCTTTGTGCTCTTGATATTATGAGGTATTTTAAAGTCAATATCCTCTTTTTAAACTAAAGATACAATGAGCTTTTTAAGAAGTTATGGTAAGTTTTTATTCAAAATAAAACTCAGTTCCCAAATTCATTAATCTCATTTGAACTCTTGCCCAGCCAAGACTTCATATTTTGGCCCTATTTCTTCATACAAACTCCAATCTAAAACTGGCTCCCAAATGAGTAACTCGATTCTAACCCAGATCTGATATCAGTCTCTCTTTTCATGCACCTGGCTTCATTTATCTTGGTAATTTTCAACATGTTTACACCGCCTGCACAAGCTAGGCTTTCTAAAATCCCCCTATAGCTCATGATATTTTCGTCCTTATATCTGGATTTTTTTCCTGAAAATGCTGATTGCCCAAAAAGATCCTTCAAGGAAAGAGAGCAAGCTTTTGCGGTAATAACTATCATTTGCCAATGCTTAATATAGAGCCAGGTCGATGCCTTTCTTGGCAAATTACTCTTTGTATCTTAAGAAACACAAACATTACATTATAAAATATGAAAAATGAAACTAACATTCAAAGTAAAGTAACAGAAACCCAGCTTCCATTGAAGAAAAAAAAAGGGCCAATGTATTTGAATGTCAGTAGATTCAGGCCAAATTATCTATTTGTCTTAGGTTGAAAGTGAGAAGTGTATTGAATTACATTAGGTTGGAGCAGATCCTGGTCATTCTCCTAGTTAGTTATTTTTGTGGAGCAGAAAAACAATTGAAAAAATTATTGAAACAATATGAACCTCTCTCACTTCTAAATTTTAGGTTTTCTTGCTAATTAGTTAATTAATTAATTTTTAGTGCTTCTTGACAGTGTCATCTATGTATTAAATTAGCTTTTTTCTACATAAATTGTCAGTGCTTACCACTGTTATGCAACCAGAAAACAAAAATTTGGCCCTTCATCATCAGTGTTTAAAAGGGATCTTCTTGTAGAGCGTGACATCATGTGCCTATAATCCCAGCTACTTGGGAAACTGAGACAGGAAAATCAGAAGTTTGAGGCCAACGTCAGCAACTTAGAAAAATTCTATTTCAAAATAAAATAAAAAGTGCTGATTATGTAGCTCAGCTACATCAGATTTGCCTAGTATGCATAAGGCCTTTGTTTCAATCTCCAGTACTGCTAAGAGTAAATAAAAACATGAATATACAAATAAAATAAATGGGATCTTCTCTTCCAGAAAGTTCAGTACATTTTTTGTTGTCATAGTCTCAACTTTACTTCTCTGTATACACTTAATTGACCATCTTCTAGCTCTGACTGATGATGCTCCTTCAGCATTCTGTATTTGTGTAGCTAGATATTATATAAGTGACAATAAAGGACTTGCTTTTTTAAGTGATTGGTTCTCCTTGAAAAGAAAATTTCTGAGGCGTGGATGGCCAAAGTGCTTTGGAAATGCTCTTCCAAATCAATTGCATAAGCAAATTGTACTGTAAGTCTCCTGCTCCCTACATTCATAAACATGCATACTTCATTCGAGATTTGTTAATTATGCTAGATAAACTGAAGGAATCAAATGATACAATATACTGTGAACTTGATATTACTCTTAAAAAGAAGCCCTCACATTAGTGCATGGTAATGTATGGTGATGCAAATATGCACTTTTTTAGTAGGTGCCTATTTATAAAAACTTTATTGGTATTAAGACATATTTTATAAAAAATTCTTGATCATGTTTATGATCACGGCTCTTTAACATCTATAGATTAGAGATAAATTGTACATAAGTGTTAATCTGCTATTACATAGCCTTAACTCACTATGTTACTTTTAAAAAAATAACATTGTAGAAATGTTTGAACTACACAAAAATGGAGAGAATGTCATGGGAAATCCTAACATATCCATAACACATTTCAATAATTAAGAACATATTGCAAATCTTGTTCTTATCTTTCCTATCTCCCAACTTTTACTGTATTTTTTGGGTGAAATCCAAGATAAATTTTAATTTTGTCCATAAATGTTTCAGCAAGAATCTATAACTAACAAGACCAATTCCTTTATACCTTACCAACATACATATAAATTGCTAAAGGACTTGATAGTTTTCATATAGAGAGTGCAGCCCAGAAAACTAGGAATCCTGGAATCTCAGCCCAACTCTGTCCAAACATCCAATGTGTAACTCCTCAGGGCCTCAACTTCCCTTTGTCAAATAAAATAATTAAATATAATCTCTAAAGCCTTATTAATCTATGATATTGTATTTTTAAATAGCAAAAATAATTAATTTTGAGAATCTGTCTTTTGTTGTTTCTTTGTTAGGTGCAAAGAAACAATTAGATCCTGGCATCTTTAAACAGTAAGTATATTGAAAATTTAAGTTAGAGCTAGAAATTTGAAAGTGAGTAAGTTCTGAGGAAACATTTCCTGTAACTACCTACACAGGAACACCCAATAATTATTTGAAAACAATGATAATGTGGTTTCCTCATTTTATCTTTTTTCTTAAAGGGCTAGCGCCAGTCTGACAGAAATGCTCCTAAAGTCTGTGGCGCCCTCTTCTGACCTGTCACCCAACAGGGTAAGTCTGATTTTTGTTTCTGTACTGCCCTTGAATTTAGGCTTTCCTCTTGCCTTATCAACGATTACTTAAACTTGAAATATACAAAAATTTATATGTGACCAATGGAAAACCCAGGCTCTATGAAAGAAATATGGTTACAGATCCATGATGAATATTTTATACTTTCTTCTAAGTTTCCTCTTTGAAATTTCAGAATTGTTCTAGAGAAGAGTTTGAAATGTGAAAGGTGATAAGTCTCACTCAAGCAATAAGCAAGCCTATATAAGAAAATGTTGTAAAGTTAAAAAATAAGAATTTCCTCCTAAAAAATCTGAATGAATTAAGAAGAAATAGTTTATTAAAATTCAAATTCATACCATTAACTATTTACCTTGTAGCACGGACTTCAAAGGCTTCTATGCATGACTTATATTCTTCATTTCAAAATTACTCTACAAATTTCTATTTGGAGATATATTTTCTCTTTGAAACCTCTAATGTTTTATAAATCTTTCATTCCTGTACTCAAACATGAGAGTTTCCTTCCTAACCCTCATTAAATGTTGTTCAAGTAACAAAATATCTTTCTCTATCTCTGCCACTTGGAAAGTTTTTGTCACCTCCATTATTTTCAGGCCCATCACAAATCTTATCTACTCAATGAAACTTTTCTTGAATGCTTCATTTCACATGACCTTGCTCTCCTCTTATCTCTACATTTGAAATCATGCTATTAAGAACTCTATTGTGTTACAATATAATGAGACCCAGTCTACAAGAAATGGTTCCAAAAATTTTAACACATTTTAATTTTCACTCTCTTTTCACTGTTCTCTGATTATTAGCATGCACGAATTCTGACTTTTCTCCCTTTGGGACTTTAAACTTTAGATATATAGAAACATATCTGATATCTTCCAAATTTTCTCAGTCCTGGACTTGCCCATTATTATCCCTGAAGTTCCACATTCTCTTGATGTTGGGCCTACTATGAGTGAAACCTAGATCATACTGAAAAATAAAACTCTAGAGTTAAACAGAATACTTAACTATCAAAAATCACTAATTTCCAGCCACCTGTATTAGTAGATGGGTACCAGTTCCTTGCTCCAGCATTGTTTGCTGCCTGGTTTTAAAATCTGCAATTTAATACTGGTACCTTTTGTTACATATGTACTTTATATAAAACCTTTCCATAAAAGCAAACATTAATGTTACTATAGAAGAGTAATGTTCATTTCTTGAATGCTGTACTTGATGAAAAAGCCATCTCCTGGTTCAATTTTGCACCAGATCCAATAGAATCATTCATCCAAAGTCTGTAAATATTAACTGGAATTTCTACATTAGCTTCAAATAGGGCAAAATAGAAACTTCAAAATTAATTTGAAAATCTTATTTACCATGACCATCTAATGCAGGATAAAACTTAGTAGCTCTTTTATGCCTCTGCCCCAATTATGGGAAGTTGACCTAGCTACAACTTTTCCTTGCTCTTAAAATAGTATAAAAATTGTTCATAGATTTTACATGTTAATGGAAAATAGAGACCATAACAACATTGGACAAGGAATAAATATGGGCAATTTTTTAAAATGCTGATGGTTATGAAAAAGTAAGTGTTTGGGGAAGAGAAGATGGTTGATTAGGAGAAAGGTGAACTTCTCCACCGTTTCTTAGCTCAAGATTTAAAAAGTGGAAATATTGTTCTTCAATGAGATGGGTAACTAAGGGAGCTCACTGAAATTCAATACTGGATAGTAAAAGAAATCATAGAGACACAGAAAGCCAGAAACTTTAAGCGTGATATAGAGACATGCCAGCTTGGCTGGTGGTTGCAGTAGTCCTACTGAGGGTTTGGGGGAGGCAGAAAGAGAGGAAAGCATGCAGAAAAAAATAGGTTTGAGGGAACCTGTGGAATATAGTGAGAGGCTGATGGTTTTTTAAGAGAGAGAGACAGAGAGGGAAAGAGAGAATCAGTTTTATTTAGTTTTTCATGTGGCCTTCATTGCTCCAACACTTTGCTATGTATGCGGTACTGGGGTTCAAACTCACATACTAATGCATACATACGAGACACTGCTCCAGCCCCAAGTGGCTGATCTTAATGGACCTGGAGATGGTGTGGGAAGTTGTTCAGTGAAAAGCAACCAAAATCAATTGGCCCATTGGCATATAGTTCATAGGGAACCATAGTCACCTGCATGGCTGACATTTATCAGTGCTATACAGCTGCAAGCAGAGGCAGGAGATCAGGAACTTATGAAGGAAGTTGTCAGCTTGACCTGGTAGAAGTCTATTGTGGGTCCCAAAGTGTTACTGGACAGTGTGACTGAAAAAGGTGCAAAGAGAATTGTTCCTATTGTGTCTAGTGTTGGGATACTAAGGAGAGAGTGCTCCATTTGTTGCTGAGATTGCATAAGAGTTATTGGGAAGATGTCAATAATGGGCAGACAGGAGCATCTGCATTCCAGGTCTGAACCTGGATAATTCATATCCATAGCAGTGAATGTGAAACCTGAGGAAGTCCAGACTCTGCACTCTAAAGATGGAATTTACCAGGCCCCTGAGACCCAGAATTGCAATAGAGATCAGCATCACCCCAGCAGCAGGGGGTTATGAATCAAATCAGAAATACCCAAGGACAGAGTTCTAAGGGTCAGGCAAGACTGAATCCCAACTACTGAAACTTTCAGGTTAGAAATCTGCATCCCTACCCACTATAGGATTACACAACTTGTCAGCACTCCCTAGTCTATCTCATCCTATATTGGGATTCGAAAGTTGAGAGTTACCACAATCAGTATGGGCTCCTAGTCACAATGGTTGGCAGTTAGATGAGGAACACAAACTCATGGGACTTAATAACCCCCAGCCCTTGATGCAAGGATTACAGAGCACAAAAATAAATACAAAGAATGAAAATCCATACTTAATAATTTTGAGTACCTCAGTGGAAACCAGGCTTTGCTTCTCATTAATAATTTTAAAAATATTTTTGTATTCATCCCCTATTCTTTTAATTTTTTAATTTCAATTTTTAAGTATTTTTCAAAAATTTCGTTTCATTTTTCACTTTTTCCCATTCTGTGTCATTGTATATGTCTATGTGTGTGTGTTCTCATGACTCAGATTGGTTTGAGAAAAAATATATATATTTTTATATTATTTTACTTTCATGTTAACTGCTTTCTTTCATCACCCATTTGTATTTTAACCTTGATTTGACTTAGGTGGGGGTAGAATTATACATGGATTTGAGTTGTTTTGATCTTATATTTGTTTGTTCATACCTTGGATACTATTCCTTTTATTGCCCCTTCTTCACTCTTTTCCCCCACTAATAGTCAAAATTTCCAGTTTATTACTCCTATGATTTATATTTTATTATTTCTAGCTATTTTTACTCCATCTTTATAACTATCATCTGCTAT